>JAURSC010000268.1:0-85130 GCA_030788265.1 Drosophila americana | reverse complement strand
GAGTTTCTCAGTTGAGAGTGATTGACGTGTTTTACTTGTGCTCCAAGATTTTTATATATTTTTGCGCTTTTATCCTGCTTTTTATTTCAAATTTTGCATTTTTCGGTGCTTTATTTAAGAAGCTTAATAAACTGTGCAAAGTGTTATCTGTTGTGCAGCGTAAGTCTGTTAATTATTACATTTTATAAAAAAACGCGGCATCAGCTCCGTGTTGTTGTTATTGCCTGTTTTGATTCTTTTGCTTTGGTGCTCCCCTGTGCATACACTTGTTTGTGCGTGTGTTCGCTGCATACTTTCTGCTTGTTGCATCGCGCTCTCGCAAACTTTTTCTATTGCTTTTTGCTCCAAACAATTGTTTGTGTGTATTTACTTGCTCTATCTTGTGCACCGTTTTCGTTTTGCTCTGTGCTCTCGCAATTTGCATACGCATTAAATAATTATGTTGTGCTGTAAGAAACCGTGCAGTTCAAGCAGGCTGATGATTCTGCACTGCCGCAATTTGTTAATTGCTGGCTGTGTGAGAATTGATGCATGCTAATGTGCAGTCTCACTGGGCGTGATTGCGACAAGATCGCTGCTATTGCCAAGAAGGGCTGTGGTGGCTTGCGTTGGTCGTGCCCAGAATGCATCGACAAGCAAATTGATTTCTCTAGAATGTATAATTCTGTGAGAAGTCAATTCTTAAAATTAAATAATGTGGCTAAGCAGCTCTCGAGTAATTTTGACTCGAGTTTCGAGCTGCTTGGCAAATATAAATTTGAGTCCCCAACCAATCGCCGGTTGGAGCCTCAATTTTGCAATGCCCTCTACGTCTGTTCAGACACCCTACTACTTCTTGTCCCTTCCTAGCAACTTGGAGGTATCTCCAATGTTTGTCTTTATCGCCTTCTCCAAGCGACTGTCCAATTACCCCTGTTTCTACCCCTGTACTAGTCCCAGTAGAGCCCGTACCTGATCCCGTCCCCAATAATCAAACTGCCTCAGCCCATCAGCTCCTGGCCGCAAAGGTAGACCGCGCGCAATCTTGCCCAGATTGTTAAAACAATCATTGTGCCTCGTTAGTTCCCCCAACTCCTGTATTACTACAGCCCCCACCAGCGCCTACTTTAACGGTACTTGCCCCTCGTAGGCAAGTCTTTGTGTCTCGACTTTCGTCGGACACCACTTCTGAGTCATTGCAGCCTATATTGCTAGCAAATCTTCTGCTAGCGTGTCAATAACTAATTTAATTTCTCCACCCCTCGTGAAATATCATCATTCAAATAAATGTTTCACATGATATGTTCCCAATCATTTTGATCCCAAATTTTGGCCTCCACCATGATTGTTCACGAGTTCAGCCTAAAAAGCGTAACAGCCTGTCACCCTTCCAGTCCTTCAATACAGGGTACCATTTCTGCCCCAAAAACTAGCTTCATCTTCTGACCAAATCTTTATTCATTATCAGAATGTTAGAGGTCTTATTTTCAAATTTAAAAATCTTTTCATGGCCAGCACTTCCTTCAATCGGATATAATAGCATTTTCAGAACATGGTTGAACCAACCCTATCTGATTTTGAGATTTTATCAAAACTTTAGTTTGTATCGAATGATCGCCTCTCGAGGTGGGGGTGTGTTAATTGCCGTTAAAGCCACTCTCCAGTCTGAACTTTTCTGTTTTAGTACGCCTACTGACGCTGAGATTGTCTTAGTTAAGGTGTCCTTTCCTACACGAAATGTCTATGTAACATGCTCTTATGTCCCACCTTCTTCTGATATTCAGTTTATATGAACATATTACTTGTATTAAAGAATTTCTTCACACGTGCGTGATAGTGACCTATTATGGTGTTGGGTGATTTAATTTGCCAACTCTCTTGGTCTTATTTACTGCCAAAAATTATCTAGTGCCCTCAGCACAGCCCGATTTTATAGACTGCATGCTTGATCTTTCGTTGTTTCAAATCAATTCAATTTCTAATCATTTGACTAGAACACTTGACCTTGTATTTTTAACGACTACCTTATTCTAATGTGTCTAGGTCCCCTCCTTTATCTCTTCCTGAGGATGTCTATCATCCAACTTTAGAGATTGCAATGCTAAATTGTAATCCTTTCATTTCGTGCTCATCAGCCAATAAGCCCCCTATTGCTTTCGCAAAGGAAATTATTCTTTGCTGAATCAGCTATTTATTCAACCCGATTGGTCTTTCTTATATGACTCAGTTGATATGAATACAGCTATTAATTTTTTTACATCACCCTAATCTCCCTCTTAGATGTGTGTATTCCTAAGTCAATTCCTTCGACTACTTTTCAAAACCACCCTGGTTTACTACCAGATTATCACATCTAAAAATGTAAAATCCAAATATTTTAAAAAGTTTAAAAAGTCGGTTCGTGTACAGACTTGGCTAATATTCCCATAGGCAAGTCGAACTTCTTTCTTCTTATTCTCAATGCTATGATAATATCTAACACGTTGTAAAAGACAATTTGCCCGATCCGAGACAGTTTTATAATTTGTAAACTTAAGCGTAAATCTTCAAGTTTGCCATCTTCTTTTTTTCTTGGCTTGGATACGCTAGCAATGACACTGATTCTGCTAACCTCTTTGCTATTTTTTCCAATCAACTTACTCTTCAGTCTGTCCTAATACTAATGCTTACCCTTATACTATTCTCCGCAGTTATATACCTCCTCTAATTATTTCACACTCCTCTCTCCTATTAGCTATAAACCCTTTAAAGTCTTCTTACTCTCCTGGGCGGACAATATTCCTAGTTGTCTTCTCAAGATGTAGTTCTTCCCTTCTTTATCCATTGCTAAAGCTTTTTAATCTATCCCTTGAAACTTCTGTCTTTCCCTCTCTTTGGAAAGAATCTTATATCATTCCTCTTCACAAGAAAGGTGGGAAGTCTGATATACGAAATTACAGGGGCATTGCAAAACTGTCCGCTATTCCTAATTATTTGAAAAAATAATCACTTCGAATTTGCAGCATTTCTGCAATCAGTTGTTTCCCCTGTCCAACATGGATTCGTAAGAATCGGTCACTACGACCAATCTGCTTGAGTTTTCTTTTCCTTGGTAAACGATGCTTTCCTTTCGAAAATTCAACTGATGTCATTTACACTGACTTCATAAGGCGTTTGACTCTGTGCACCATGACATTTTACTTTTTAAACTTGACCGAATAGGTTTCCCCCTGTCTCTTCTGCTTTGGATTAATTCTTATTTAAAAGGTAGGACCCAAGAGTAATGCTGAGCTGACTACCTCTAACGGGTTCACGTTACTTCTGTGTTCCTCAGGTATCATCTTGGACCTTTACTCTTTACCCTTTTTATAAATGTCTCCCCTCTGTCATATCACATGCCCGTGGACTCATGTATGCGGACGATGTCAAACTTTTTCTATCATACACTAATCCCCTACATCATTCTCGTCTACAAGACGATTTGAACGCTATGCAACTATGGTGTTCGCCAATCATTGCATCTAACTGTTCAAAGTGTATGTTTATGACTTTTATTCGTACTACACCTTATCTTGTCAGTTATACAATCGACAATATCCCTTTGCAACGTATACTAACAGTTAAGGATCTAGGCGTAATTTTTGATTCTAACTCTGTTTCCATCTTCACATACATACCATCGTTAATGAGGCAAAGGTGTACTTGGATTCATTAACGATGGTCTAAGATGTTAACGATCCTTTTATAACAAAACTTCTGTACATCTCTCTTGTTCGCCCTATCCTTGAATACTGCTCTTGCATCTGGTCTCCACAGTATAACACAGCCAGGATCGTATTGAATCTGTTCAGAAGCAATTCTGCTTTTTGCCTTACGAGTTTAATTGGGACCCTAATCTTCGGTTGCCGTCCTACTCCAGCAGACTGCTTCTTCTCAACCTTCCGTCGTTAACCAACCGTAGGGACAATTCTCGGTGTTGTCCTTCTACATAAGTTGATTATTGGCGACATAGATTCTCCTTTTCTGCTAGGGCCGTCTTCAATTCTCTGTTCCGGCTAGACAACCAAAAATTATCGCCCCTTTTTACTATCTACGTGCACCATAACTACGCTATGCACAATCCTTTTCGCGGCTATGTAAAAAATTAAATAGTTTGCATCACGTCTTCTCTACCGAACTGTCTCTACCCTAATAAATCGTTGCTTTCAGGATACCTTCGGGCAATCGCTGACCATTCCCAGCTATGAGCAGGGGCATAGCTTGCCGGACAGCTGAAAAATTTTTCCCCCACCAGTCGGTGATTTCCCATTACTTTTCTCTCTGTCCTATCTACTTAACACTCTTTATCTAACTTACATTGCTTTACTTTATTAACAATCTTCTTACTTTCATTTTTCCTATTTATTGTATTTTCTTTATTAATATAGCAAATTAAGATTATTTTATGTTACTTGAAAACACTTTTTTCCTACTTACACCTTCTGCTTAGAGTAGGCTCAAAATAGCGTCACTGACAAAATTAGCTGTGAAAAGGGCACAGCTGGCCGACTGGCAAATAAAACACCTCCATCGTCGTGATGCTATTTAGCAATTGTATCCTTTAACTAGCTTTTAGCATAAAATTCTATTTTAGTAAATCTATTGAATAATGAGGAAGACACTCGTTTGTGACCATTAATAAATAAATAAATAAATAAAAAAAAAAAAAATAATTTTCGACCGATCGTTCCTATGGCAGCTGCATGATATAGTGGTCCGATCTTAATATATTTTGCCTATGTATAAGGAGTAAAGTATGATATAGTGGTCCGATGTTAATAGGATTTTTGCATATACATGAGGAGTATAGTAAACCTAATATGCCGAGTTTGGTCAAGATTTCTTGAAACAATATGTTTTTTCACACAACAATTTAATGTTCGACCGATCGGTCTGTGGCAGCTATATGATATATTGCACTGATCTTAATATGATTTTGCTTATATATAAGGAGTATAGTAAAACTAATAAATGCCGATTTGGTCAAGATATCTTGAAAAACAATACGTTTTTCATACAACAACTTAATTTTCGACCGGTCATTCCTGTGCCAGCTATATGATATAGCGGTCCGATATTAATAGGATTTTGCATATATATGAGGAGTATAGTAAATTATAAATGCCGAGTTGGTCAAGATTTCTTGAAAAACAAATGTTCTCATACAACAACTCATTTTCGACCGATCGTTTCTATGGCAGCTATATGATATAGTGCTCTGATCTTAATATGATTATTCTTATATATAAGAGTCTAGTAAAACTAATTAATGCCGAGTTGGTCAAGATTTCTTGAAAAACATATGTTTTTTCATACAACATTTTAATGTTCGATCGATCGTTCCTATAGCACTATGATATAGTGCTCTGATCTTAATATGATTTTGCTTATATATAAGGATATAGTAAAACTAATTAATGCCGAGTTTGGTCAAAATATTTGAAAAACAATATGTTTTTCAAACAACAATTTAATGTTCGACCAATCGTTCTATAGCAGCTATATGATATAGTGCTCTGATCTAATATGATTTTGCTTATATATAAGGAGTATAGTAAAACTAATAAATGCCGAGTATGGTCAAGATATCTTGAAAACAATACGTTTTTCATACAACACTTAATTTTCGACCGGTCGTTTCCTGTGCCAGCTATATGATATAGCGGTCCGATATAATAGGATTTTGCATATATATGAGGAGTATAGAAAATTAATAAATGCCGAGTTGGTCAAGATTTCTGAAAAACAAAATGTTTTTTCATACAACAACTTAATTTTCGACCGATGTTCCAGTGCCAGCTTATGATAAAGTGGTCCAATATAATAGGATTTTGCATATACATGAGGAGTATAGTAAATCTAATAATGCCGAGTTTGGTCAAGATTTCTGCAAAAACAAATGTTTTTTCATACAACAACTTAATTTTCGACCGATCGTTCCTAAGGCAGCTGCGTGATATAGTGGTCCGATCTTAATATGATTTTACCTATGTATAAGGAGTAAAGTATGATATAGTGGTCCGATGTTAATAGGATTTTGCATATACATGAGGAGTATAGTAAACTAATTAATGCCGAGTTTGGTCAAGATATATTAACAAACAATATGTTTTTCATACAACAATTTAATGTTCGACCAATCGTTCCTATAGCAGCTATATGATATAGTGCTCTGATCTTAATAATTTTGCTTATATTAAGGAGTATAGTAAAACTAATTAATGCCGAGTTTGGTCAAGATATCATGAAAAACAATATGTTTCTCATAGAACAATTTAATGTTCGACGATCGTTCCTGTGCCAGCTATATGATATAGCGGTCCGATATTAGTAAGATTTTGCATATACATGAAGAGTATAGTAAAACTAATAAATGCCGAGTTTGGTCAAGATTTCTTGAAAAAAATTTTTTTTCATACAACAACTTAATTTTCGACCAATCGTTCCTATGGCAGCTATATGATATAGCGGCCCGATATTAATAGGATTTGCATATACATGAGGAGTATAGTAAAACTAATAAATGCCGAGTTTGGTCAAGATTTCTTGAAAAACAATATGTTTTTTCATACAACAACTTAATTTCCGACCGATCGTTACTATGCAGCTATATGATATAGTGTTCCGATATTAATATGATTTTGCATATATATGAGGAGTGTAGTAAAATTAATAAATGAAAGTTTGGTCAAGATATCTTGAAAAGCAATATGTTTTTCATACAACAATTAATGTTCGACCAATCGTTCCTATAGCAGCTATATGATATAGTGTTCCGATATTAATATGATTTTGCATATATATGAGGAGTATAGTAAATTAATAATGGAAAGTTTGGTCAAGATATCTTGAAAAACAATATGTTTCTCATAGATCAATTTAATGTTCGACCGATCGTTCCTGTGCCAGCTATATGATATAGTGTTCCGATCTTAATATGATTTTGCCTATGTATGAGGAGTAAAGTAAAACTCATTAATGCCGAGTTTGGTCAAGATATCTTGAAAAACAATATGTTTTTCATACAACAATTTAATGTTCGACCAATCGTTCCTATAGCAGCTATATTATATAGTGTTCCGATATTAATATGATTTTGCATATATATGCGGAGTATAGTAAAGTTATAAATGGAAAGTTTGCTCAAGATATCTTGAAAAGCAATATGTTTTTCATACAACAATTCAATGTTCGACCGATCGGTTCTGTGGCAGGTATATGATATAGTGCACTGATATTAATATGATTTTGCTTATATATAAGGAGTATAATAAAACTAATAAATGCCGAGTTTGGTCAAGATATCTTGAAAAACAATATGTTTTTTCATACAACAACTTAATTTCGATCGATCGTTACTATGGCAGCTATATGATATAGTGTTCCGATATTAATATGATTTTGCATATATATGAGGAGTATAGTAAAGTTAATAAATGGAAAGTTTGGTCAAGATATCTTGAAAAGCAATATGTTTTTCATACAACAATTCAATGTTCGACCGATCGGTTCTGTGGCAGGTATATGATATAGTGCACTGATCTTAATATGATTGCTTATGTATAAGGAGTATAGTAAACTAATAAATGCCGAGGTTGGTCAAGATATCTTGAAAAAAAATACGTTTTTCATACAACAACTTAATTTTCGACCGGTCATTCCTGTGCCAGCTATATGATATAGCGGTCCGATATTAATAGGATTTTGCATATATATGAGGAGTATAGTAAAATTAATAAATGCCGAGTTGGTCAGATTTCTTGAAAAACAAAATGTTTTTTTATACAACAACTTAATTTTCGACCGATCGTTTCTATGGCAGCTATATGATATAGTGCTCTGATCTTAATATGATATCTTATATATAAGGAGTCTAGTAAAACTAATAATGCCGAGTTTGGTCAAGATTTCTTGAAAAACAATATGTTTTTCAAACAACAATTTAATGTTCGACCATAGTCCTATAGCGCTATATGATATAGTGCTGTGATCTAATATGATTTGCTTATATATAGGAGTATAGTAAAACTAATTAATGCCGAGTTTGGTCAAGATTTCTTGAAAAACAAAATGTTTTCATAGAAGAACTTAATTTCGACCGATCGTACCAGTGTCAGCTATATGATATAGCGGCCCGATATAATAGGATTTTGCATATACATGAGGAGTATAGTAAAACTAATAAATGCCGAGTTTGGTCAAGATTTCTTGAAAAACAATATGTTTTTTCATACAACAACTTAATTTCCGACCGATCGTTACTATGGCAGCTATATGATATAGTTCCGATATTAATATGATTTGCATATATATGAGGATATAGTAAAATTAATAAATGGAAAGTTGGGTCAAGATATCTTGAAAAGCAATATGTTTTCATACAACAATTTAATGTTCGACCAATCGTTCCTATAGCAGCTATATGATATAGTGTTCCGATATTATAGATTTGTGCATAATATATGAGGAGTTATATAAATTAATTAATGGAAAGTTTGGTCAAGATATCTTGAAAAACAATATGTCATAGATCATTTAATGTTCGACCGATCGTTCCTGTGCCAGCTATATGATATAGTGTTCCGATCTTAATATGATTTGCTAGGTATGAGGAGTAAAGTAAAACTTTAATGCCGAGTTTGGTCAGATATCTTGAAAAACAAATGTTTTTCATACAACAATTTAATGTTCGACCAATCGTCCTATAGCAGTATATTATATATGTTCCGATATTAATATGATTTGCATATATATGAGTATAGTAAAGTAAAAATGGAAAGTTTGGTCAAGATATCTTGAAAGCAATGTTTTCATACAACAATTCAATGTTCGACCGATCGGTTCTGTGGCAGGTATATGATATAGTGCACTGATATTAATATGATTTGCTTATATGTAAGAGTATAATAAAACTAATAAATGCGAGTTTGGTCAAGATATCTTGAAAAACATATGTTTTTCATACAACAATTTAATGTTTGACCGATCGTCTTGTGGCAGCTTATGATATAGTGGTCCGATATAAATAGGATTTTGCATATATATGAGAGTATAGTAAATTAATAAATGCCGAGTTTGGTCAAGATTTCTTGAAAAACAAAATGTTTTCTCATACAACAACTTAATTTTCGACCGATCGTTTCTATGGCAGCTATATGATATAGTGCACTGATCTTAATATGATTTTGCTTATGTATAAGGAGTATGGTAAAACTAATAAATGCCGAGTTTGGTCAAGATATCTTGAAAAACAATATGTTTCATACAACAATTTAATGTTCGACCGATCGTTCTTGTGGCACCTTATGATAGTGGTCCGATATAAATAGGATTTTGCATATATATGAGGAGTATAGTAAAATTAATAAATGCCGAGTTGGTCAAGATTTCTTGAAAATCAAAATGTTTTCATACACAATTTAATTTCGACCGATCGTTTCTATGGCAGCTATATGAATAGTGCACTGATCTTAATATGATTTTGCTTATGTATAAGGAGATAGTAAAACTAATAATGCCGAGTTTGGTCAAGATATCTTGAAAAAAAATACGTTTTTCATACAACAACTTAATTTCGACCGATCGTTTCTATGGCAGCTATATGATATAGCGCTCTGATCTTAATATGATTTGCTTATATATAAGGAGTCTAGTAAAACTAATTAATGCCGAGTTTGGTCAAGATTCTTGAAAAACAATATGTTTTTCAAACAACAATTTAATGTTCGACCAATCGTTCCTATAGCAGCTATATGATATAGTGCTGTGATCTTAATATGATTTTGCTTATATATAAGGAGTATAGTAAAACTAATTAATGCCGAGTTTTGGTCAAGATTTCTTGAAAAACAAAATGTTTTTTCATAGAACAACTTAATTTTCGACCGATCGTACCAGTGTCAGCTATATGATATAGCGGCCCGATATTAATAGGATTTGCATATACATGAGGAGTATAGTAAAACTAAAATGCCGAGTTTGGTCAAGATTTCTTTGAAAAACAATATGTTTTTTCATACAACAACTTAATTTCCGACCGATCGTTACTATGGCAGCTATATGATATAGTGTTCCGATATTAATATGATTTTGCATATATGAGGAGTATAGTAAAATTAATAAATGGAAAGTTTGGTCAAGATATCTTGAAAAGCAATATGTTTTTCATACAACAATTTAATGTTCGACCAATCGTTCCTATAGCAGCTATATGATATAGTGTTCCGATATTAATATGATTTTGCATATATATGAGGAGTATAGTAAATTAATTAATGGAAAGTTTGGTCAAGATATCTTGAAAAACAATATGTTTCATAGATCAATTTAATGTTCGACCGATCGTTCCTGTGCCAGCTATATGATATAGTGTTCCGATCTTAATATGATTTTGCCTAGGTATGAGGAGTAAGTAAAACTCATTAATGCCGAGTTTGGTCAAGATATCTTGAAAAACATATGTTTTTCATACAACAATTTAATGTTCGACCAATCGTTCCTATAGCAGCTATATTATATAGTGTTCCGATATTAATATGATTTTGCATATATATGAGTATAGTAAAGTTAATAAATGGAAAGTTTGGTCAAGATATCTTGAAAAGCAATATGTTTTTCATACAACAATTCAATGTTCGACCGATCGGTTCTGTGGCAGGTATATGATATAGTGCACTGATATTAATATGATTTTGCTTATATGTAAGGAGTATAATAAAACTAATAAATGCCGAGTTTGGTCAAGATATCTTGAAAAACAATATGTTTTTTCATACAACAATTTAATGTTGACCGATCGTTCTTGTGGCAGCTTATGATACAGTGGTCCGATATAAATAGGATTTTGCATATATATGAGGAGTAGTAAAATTAATAAATGCCGAGTTTGGTCAAGATTTCTTGAAAAACAATATGTTTTTTCAAACAACAATTAATGTTCGACCAATCGTTCCTATAGCAGCTATATGATATAGTGCTGTGATCTTAATATGATTTTGCTTATATATAAGGAGTATAGTAAAACTAATTAATGCCGAGTTTGGTCAAGATTTCTTGAAAAACAAATGTTTTTTCATAGAACAACTTAATTTTCGACCGATCGTACCAGTGTCAGCTATATGATATAGCGGCCCGATATTATAGGATTTTGCATATACATGAGAGTATAGTAAACTAATAAATGCCGAGTTTGGTCAAGATTTCTTTGAAAAACAATATGTTTTTTTCATACAACAACTTAATTTCCGACCGATCGTTACTATGGCAGCTATGATATAGTGTTCCGATATTATATGATTTGCATATATGAGGAGTATAGTAAAATTAATAAATGGAAAGTTTGGTCAAGATATCTTGAAAGCAATATGTTTTTCATACAACAATTTAATGTTCGACCAATCGTTCCTATAGCAGCTATATGATATAGTGTTCCGATATTAATATGATTTTGCATATATATGAGGAGTATAGTAAAATTAATTAATGGAAAGTTTGGTCAAGATATCTTGAAAAACAATATGTTTCTCATAGATCAATTTAATGTTCGACCGATCGTTCCTGTGCCAGCTATATGATATAGTGTTCCGATCTTAATATGATTTTGCCTAGGTATGAGGAGTAAAGTAAAACTCATTAATGCCGAGTTTGGTCAAGATATCTTGAAAAACAATATGTTTTCATACAACAATTTAATGTTCGACCAATCGTTCCTATAGCAGCTATATTATATAGTGTTCCGATATTAATATGATTTTGCATATATGAGTATAGTAAAGTTAATAAATGGAAAGTTTGGTCAAGATATCTTGAAAAGCAATATGTTTTTCATACAACAATTCAATGTTCGACCGATCGGTTCTGTGGCAGGTATATGATATAGTGCACTGATATTAATATGATTTTGCTTATATGTAAGGAGTATAATAAAACTAATAAATGCCGAGTTTGGTCAAGATATCTTGAAAAACAATAGTTTTTCATACAACAATTTAATGTTTGACCGATCGTTCTTGTGGCAGCTTATGATACAGTGGTCCGATATAAATAGGATTTTGCATATATATGAGGAGTATAGTAAATTAATAAATGCCGAGTTTGGTCAAGATTTCTTGAAAAACAAAATGTTTTCTCATACAACAACTTAATTTTCGACCGATCGTTTCTATGGCAGCTATATGATATAGTGCACTGATCTTAATATGATTTTGCTTATGTATAAGGAGTATGGTAAAACTAATAAATGCCGAGTTTGGTCAAGATATCTTGAAAAACAATATGTTTTTCATACAACAATTTAATGTTCGACCGATCGTTCTTGTGGCAGCTTATGATATAGTGGTCCGATATAAATAGGATTTTGCATATATGAGGAGTATAGTAAAATTAATAAATGCCGAGTTTGGTCAAGATTTCTTGAAAATCAAAATGTTTTCTCATACAATTTAATTTTCGACCGATCGTTTCTATGGCAGCTATATGATATAGTGCACTGATCTTAATATGATTTTGCTTATGTATAAGGAGTAAAGTAAAACTAATAAATGCCGTGTTTGGTCAAGATATCTTGAAAAAAAATACGTTTTTCATACAACAACTTAATTTTCGACCGGTCATTCCTGTGCCAGCTATATGATATAGCGGTCCGATATTAATAGGATTTTGCATATATATGAGGAGTATAGTAAAATTAATAAATGCCGAGTTTGGTCAAGATTTCTTGAAAAACAAAATGTTTTCTTATACAACAACTTAATTTTCGACCGATCGTTTCTATGGCAGCTATATATAGTGCTCTGATCTTAATATGATTATGCTTATATATAGGAGTCTAGTAAAACTAATTAATGCCGAGTTTGGTCAAGATTTCTTGAAAAACAATATTTTTTCAAACAACAATTTAATGTTCGACCAATCGTTCCTATAGCAGCTATATGATATAGTGCTGTGATCTTAATATGATTTTGCTTATATATAAGGAGTATAGTAAAACTAATTAATGCCGATTTGGTCAAGATTTCTTGAAAAACAAAATGTTTTTTCATAGAAGAACTTAATTTTCGACCGATCGTACCAGTGTCAGCTATATGATATAGCGGCCCGATATTAATAGGATTTTGCATATACATGAGGAGTATAGTAAAACTAATAAATGCCGAGTTTGGTCAAGATTCTTTGAAAAACAATATGTTTTTCATACAACAACTTAATTTCCGACCGATCGTTACTATGGCAGCTATATGATATAGTGTTCCGATATTAATATGATTTTGCATATATATGAGGAGTATAGTAAAATTAATAAATGGAAAGTTTGGTCAAGATATCTTGAAAAGCAATATGTTTTTCATACAACAATTTAATGTTCGACCAATCGTTCCTATAGCAGCTATATGATATAGTGTTCCGATATTAATATGATTTTGCATATATATGAGGAGTATAGTAAAATTAATTAATGGAAAGTTTGGTCAAGATATCTTGAAAAACAATATGTTTCTCATAGATCAATTTAATGTTCGACCGATCGTTCCTGTGCCAGCTATATGATATAGTGTTCCGATCTTAATATGATTTTGCCTATGTATGAGGAGTAAAGTAAAACTCATTAATGCCGAGTTTGGTCAAGATATCTTGAAAAACAATATGTTTTCATACAACAATTTAATGTTCGACCAATCGTTCCTATAGCAGCTATATATATAGTGTTCCGATATTAATATGATTTTGCTTATATATAAGGAGTATAGTAAAACTAATTAATGCCGAGTTTGGTCAAGATTTCTTGAAAAACAAAATGTTTTTTCATAGAACAACTTAATTTTCGACTGATCGTACCAGTGTCAGCTATATGATATAGCGGTCCGATATTAATAGGATTATGCATATATATGAGGAGTATAGTAAAACTAAGAAATGCCGAGTTTGGTCAAGATTCTTTGAAAAACAATATGTTTTTCATACAACAACTTAATTTCCGACCGATCGTTCCTATGGCAGCTATATGATATAGTGCTCTGATCTTAATATGATATTGCTTAAATATAAGGAGTATAGTAAAACTAATTAAGATATCTTGAAAAACAATACGTTTTTCATACAACAACTTAATTTTCGACCGGTCGTTCCTGTGCCAGCTATATGATATAGCGGTCCGATATCAATAGGATTTTGCATATACATGAAGAGTATAGTAAACTAATAAATGCCGAGTTTGGTCAAGATTTCTTGAAAAACAATTTTTTTTCATACAACTTAATTTTCGACCAATCGTTCCTATGGCAGCTATATGATATAGCGGCCCGATATTAATAGGATTTTGCATATACATGAGGAGTATAGTAAAACTAATAAAGGCCGAGTTTGGTCAAGATTTCTTTGAAAAACAATATGTTTTTTCATACAACAACTTAATTTCCGACCGATCGTTCCTATGGCAGCTATATGATATAGTGTTCCGATATTAATATGATTTTGCATATATATGAGGAGAATAGTAAAATTAATAAATGGAAAGTTTGGTCATGATATCTTGAAAAGCAACATGTTTTTCATACAACAATTTAATGTTCGACCAATCGTTCCTATAGCAGCTATATGATATAGTGTTCCGATATTAATATGATTTTGCATATATATGAGGAGTATAGTAAAATTAATTAATGGAAAGTTTGGTCAAGATATCTTGAAAAACAATATGTTTCTCATAGAACAATTTAATGTTCGACCGATCGTTCCTGTGCCAGCTATATGATATAGTGTTCCGATCTTAATATGATTTTGCATATGTATGAGGCGTAAAGTAAAACTAATAAATGCCGAGTTTGGTCAAGATTTCTTTGAAAAACAATATGTTTTTTCATACAACAACTTAATTTCCGACCGCTCGTTCCTATGGCAGCTATATGATATAGTGCTCCGATATTAATATGATTTTGCATATATGAGGAGTATAGTAAAATTAATAAATGGAAAGTTTGGTCAAGATATCTTGAAAAGCAATATGTTTTTCATACAACAATTTAATGTTCGACCAATCGTTCCTATAGCAGCTATATGATATAGTGTTCCGATATTAATATGATTTTGCATATATATGAGGAGTATAGTAAAATTAATTAATGGAAAGTTTGGTCAAGATATCTTGAAAAACAATACGTTTTTCATACAACAACTTAATTTTCGACCGGTCATTCCTGTGACAGCTATATGATATAGCGGTCCGATATTAATATGATTTTGCCTATGTATGAGGCGTAAAGTAAAACTAATAAATGTCGAGTTTGGTCTAGATATCTGGAAAAACAATATGTTTTTCATACAACAATTTAATGTTCGACCAATCGTTCCTATAGCAGCTATATGATATAGTGTTCCGATATTAATATGATTTTGAGTATATATGAGGAGTATAGTAAAATTAATAAATGGAAAGTTTGGTCAAGATATCTTGAAAAGCAATATGTTTTCATACAACAATTCAATGTTCGACCGATCGGTTCTGTGGCAGGTATATGATATAGTGCACTGATCTTAATATGATTTTGCTTATATATAAGGAGTATAATAAAACTAATAAATGCCGAGTTTGGTCAAGATATCTTGAAAAACAATACGTTTTTCATACAACAACTTAATTTTCGACCGGTCATTCCTGTGCCAGCTATATGATATAGCGGTCCGATATTAATAGGATTTTGCATATATATGAGGAGTATAGTAAAATTAATAAATGCCGAGTTTGGTCAAGATTTCTTGAAAAACAAAATGTTTTCTCATACAACAACTTAATTTTCGACCGATCGTTTCTATGGCAGCTATATGATATAGTGCTATGATCTTAATATGATTATGCTTATATATAAGGAGTCTAGTAAAACTAATTAATGCCGAGTTTGGTCAAGATTTCATGAAAAACAATATGTTTTTAAATACAACATTTTAATGTTCGATCGATCGTTCCTATAGCAGCTATATGATATAGTGCTCTGATCTTAATATGATTTTGCTTATATATAAGGAGTATAGTAAAACTAATTAATGCCGAGTTTGGTCAAGATATCTTGAAAAACAATGTTTTTCAAACAACAATTTAATGTTCGACCAATCGTTCCTATAGCAGCTATATGATATAGTGCTCTGATCTTATAATGATTTGCTTATATATAAGGAGTATAGTAAAACTAATTAAGATATCTTGAAAAACAATACGTTTTTCATACAACAACTTAATTTTCGACCGGTCGTTCCTGTGCCAGCTATATGATATAGCGGTCCGATATTAATAGGATTTTGCATATATGAGGAGTATAGTAAAATTAATAAATGGAAAGTTTGGTCAAGATATCTTGAAAAGCAATATGTTTTTCATACAACAATTTAATGTTCGACCAATCGTTCCTATAGCAGCTATATGATATAGTGTTCCGATATTAATATGATTTTGCATATATATGAGGAGTATAGTAAAATTAATTAATGGAAAGTTTGGTCAAGATATCTTGAAAAACAATATGTTTCTCATAGATCAATTTAATGTTCGACCGATCGTTCCTGTGCCAGCTATATGATATAGTGTTCCGATCTTAATATGATTTTGCCTAGGTATGAGGAGTAAAGTAAAACTCATTAATGCCGAGTTTGGTCAAGATATCTTGAAAAACAATATGTTTTTCATACAACAATTTAATGTTCGACCAATCGTTCCTATAGCAGCTATATATATAGTGTTCCGATATTAATATGATTTTGCATATATATGAGTATAGTAAAGTTAATAAATGGAAAGTTTGGTCAAGATATCTTGAAAAGCAATATGTTTTTCATACAACAATTCAATGTTCGACCGATCGGTTCTGTGGCAGGTATATGATATAGTGCACTGATATTAATATGATTTTGCTTATATGTAAGGAGTATAATAAAACTAATAAATGCCGAGTTTGGTCAAGATATCTTGAAAAACAATATGTTTTTCATACAACAATTTAATGTTTGACCGATCGTTCTTGTGGCAGCTTATGATATAGTGGTCCGATATAAATAGGATTTTGCATATATGAGGAGTATAGTAAAATTAATAAATGCCGAGTTTGGTCAAGATTTCTTGAAAAACAAAATGTTTTCTCATACAACAACTTAATTTTCGACCGATCGTTTCTATGGCAGCTATATGATATAGTGCACTGATCTTAATATGATTTTGCTTATGTATAAGGAGTATGGTAAAACTAATAAATGCCGAGTTTGGTCAAGATATCTTGAAAAACAATATGTTTTTCATACAACAATTTAATGTTCGACCGATCGTTCTTGTGGCAGCTTATGATATAGTGGTCCGATATAAATAGGATTTTGCATATATATGAGGAGTATAGTAAAATTAATAAATGCCGAGTTTGGTCAAGATTTCTTGAAAATCAAAATGTTTTCTCATACAATTTAATTTTCGACCGATCGTTTCTATGGCAGCTATATGATATAGTGCACTGATCTTAATATGATTTTGCTTATGTATAAGGAGTAAAGTAAAACTAATAAATGCCGTGTTTGGTCAAGATATCTTGAAAAAAATACGTTTTTCATACAACAACTTAATTTTCGACCGGTCATTCCTGTGCCAGCTATATGATATAGCGGTCCGATATTAATAGGATTTTGCATATATATGAGGAGTATAGTAAAATTAATAAATGCCGAGTTTGGTCAAGATTTCTTGAAAAACAAAATGTTTTCTTATACAACAACTTAATTTTCGACCGATCGTTTCTATGGCAGCTATATGATATAGTGCTCTGATCTTAATATGATTATGCTTATATGTAAGGAGTCTAGTAAAACTAATTAATGCCGAGTTTGGTCAAGATTTCTTGAAAACAATATGTTTTTCAAACAACAATTTAATGTTCGACCAATCGTTCCTATAGCAGCTATATGATATAGTGCTGTGATCTTAATATGATTTTGCTTATATAAGGAGTATAGTAAAACTAATTAATGCCGAGTTTGGTCAAGATTTCTTGAAAAACAAAATGTTTTTTCATAGAAGAACTTAATTTTCGACCGATCGTACCAGTGTCAGCTATATGATATAGCGGCCCGATATTAATAGGATTTTGCATATACATGAGGAGTATAGTAAAACTAATAAATGCCGAGTTTGGTCAAGATTTCTTTGAAAAACAATATGTTTTTTCATACAACAACTTAATTTCCGACCGATCGTTACTATGGCAGCTATATGATATAGTGTTCCGATATTAATATGATTTTGCATATATATGAGGAGTATAGTAAAATTAATAAATGGAAAGTTTGGTCAAGATATCTTGAAAAGCAATATGTTTTTCATACAACAATTTAATGTTCGACCAATCGTTCCTATAGCAGCTATATGATATAGTGTTCCGATATTAATATGATTTTGCATATATATGGAGTATAGTAAAATTAATTAATGGAAAGTTTGGTCAAGATATCTTGAAAAACAATATGTTTCTCATAGATCAATTTAATGTTCGACCGATCGTTCCTGTGCCAGCTATATGATATAGTGTTCCGATCTTAATATGATTTTGCCTATGTATGAGGAGTAAAGTAAAACTCATTAATGCCGAGTTTGGTCAAGATATCTTGAAAAACAATATGTTTTTCATACAACAATTTAATGTTCGACCAATCGTTCCTATAGCAGCTATATTATATAGTGTTCCGATATTAATATGATTTTGCTTATATATAGGAGTATAGTAAAACTAATTAATGCCGAGTTTGGTCAAGATTTCTTGAAAAACAAAATGTTTTTCATAGAACAACTTAATTTTCGACTGATCGTACCAGTGTCAGCTATATGATATAGCGGTCCGATATTAATAGGATTATGCATATATATGAGGAGTATAGTAAAACTAAGAAATGCCGAGTTTGGTCAAGATTTCTTTGAAAAACAATATGTTTTTTCATACAACAACTTAATTTCCGACCGATCGTTCCTATGGCAGCTATATGATATAGTGCTCTGATCTTAATATGATATTGCTTAAATATAAGGAGTATAGTAAAACTAATTAAGATATCTTGAAAAACAATACGTTTTTCATACAACAACTTAATTTTCGACCGGTCGTTCCTGTGCCAGCTATATGATATAGCGGTCCGATATCAATAGGATTTTGCATATACATGAAGAGTATAGTAAAACTAATAAATGCCGAGTTTGGTCAAGATTTCTTGAAAAACAATTTTTTTTCATACAACTTAATTTTCGACCAATCGTTCCTATGGCAGCTATATGATATAGCGGCCCGATATTAATAGGATTTTGCATATACATGAGGAGTATAGTAAAACTAATAAAGGCCGAGTTTGGTCAAGATTTCTTTGAAAAACATATGTTTTTTCATACAACAACTTAATTTCCGACCGATCGTTCCTATGGCAGCTATATGATATAGTGTTCCGATATTAATATGATTTTGCATATATATGAGGAGAATAGTAAAATTAATAAATGGAAAGTTTGGTCATGATATCTTGAAAAGCAACATGTTTTTCATACAACAATTTAATGTTCGACCAATCGTTCCTATAGCAGCTATATGATATAGTGTTCCGATATTAATATGATTTTGCATATATATGAGGAGTATAGTAAAATTAATTAATGGAAAGTTTGGTCAAGATATCTTGAAAAACAATATGTTTCTCATAGAACAATTTAATGTTCGACCGATCGTTCCTGTGCCAGCTATATGATATAGTGTTCCGATCTTAATATGATTTTGCATATGTATGAGGCGTAAAGTAAAACTAATAAATGCCGAGTTTGGTCAAGATTTCTTTGAAAAACAATATGTTTTTCATACAACAACTTAATTTCCGACCGCTCGTTCCTATGGCAGCTATATGATATAGTGCTCCGATATTAATATGATTTTGCATATATATGAGGAGTATAGTAAAATTAATAAATGGAAAGTTTGGTCAAGATATCTTGAAAAGCAATATGTTTTTCATACAACAATTTAATGTTCGACCAATCGTTCCTATAGCAGCTATATGATATAGTGTTCCGATATTAATATGATTTTGCATATATATGAGGAGTATAGTAAAATTAATTAATGGAAAGTTTGGTCAAGATATCTTGAAAAACAATACGTTTTTCATACAACAACTTAATTTTCGACCGGTCATTCCTGTGACAGCTATATGATATAGCGGTCCGATATTAATATGATTTTGCCTATGTATGAGGCGTAAAGTAAAACTAATAAATGTCGAGTTTGGTCTAGATATCTGGAAAAACAATATGTTTTTCATACAACAATTTAATGTTCGACCAATCGTTCCTATAGCAGCTATATGATATAGTGTTCCGATATTAATATGATTTGAGTATATATGAGGAGTATAGTAAAATTAATAAATGGAAAGTTTGGTCAAGATATCTTGAAAAGCAATATGTTTTTCATACAACAATTCAATGTTCGACCGATCGGTTCTGTGGCAGGCATATGATATAGTGCACTGATCTTAATATGATTTTGCTTATATATAAGGAGTATAATAAAACTAATAAATGCCGAGTTTGGTCAAGATATCTTGAAAAACAATACGTTTTTCATACAACAACTTAATTTTCGACCGGTCATTCCTGTGCCAGCTATATGATATAGCGGTCCGATATTAATAGGATTTTGCATATATATGAGGAGTATAGTAAAATTAATAAATGCCGAGTTTGGTCAAGATTTCTTGAAAAACAAAATGTTTTCTCATACAACAACTTAATTTTCGACCGATCGTTTCTATGGCAGCTATATGATATAGTGCTATGATCTTAATATGATTATGCTTATATATAAGGAGTCTAGTAAAACTAATTAATGCCGAGTTTGGTCAAGATTTCATGAAAAACAATATGTTTTTAAATACAACATTTTAATGTTCGATCGATCGTTCCTATAGCAGCTATATGATATAGTGCTCTGATCTTAATATGATTTTGCTTATATATAAGGAGTATAGTAAAACTAATTAATGCCGAGTTTGGTCAAGATATCTTGAAAAACAATGTTTTTCAAACAACAATTTAATGTTCGACCAATCGTTCCTATAGCAGCTATATGATATAGTGCTCTGATCTTATAATGATTTTGCTTATATATAAGGAGTATAGTAAAACTAATTAAGATATCTTGAAAAACAATACGTTTTTCATACAACAACTTAATTTTCGACCGGTCGTTCCTGTGCCAGCTATATGATATAGCGGTCCGATATTAATAGGATTTTGCATATATATGAGGAGTATAGTAAAATTAATAAATGCCGAGTTTGGTCAAGTTTTCTTGAAAAACAAAATGTTTTTTCATACAACAACTTAATTTTCGACCGATCGTTCCAGTGCCAGCTATATGATATAGCGGTCCGATATTAATAGGATTATGTATATATTAGGAGTATAGTAAAACTAATAAATGCCGAGTTTGGTCAAGATTTTTTGAAAAACAAAATGTTTTTTCATACAACAACTTAATTTTCGACCGATCGTTCCTGTGCCAGCTTATAATATAGTGGTCCGATATTAATAGGATTTTGCATATACATGAGGAGTATAGTAAATCTAATAAATGCCGAGTTTGGTCAAGATTTCTTCAAAAACAAAATGTTTTTTCATACAACAACTTAATTTTCGACCGATCGTTCCTAAGGCAGCTGCATGATATAGTGGTCCGATCTTAATATGATTTTGCCTATGTATAAGGAGTAAAGTATGATATAGTGGTCCAACGTTAATAGGATTTTGCATATACATGGGGAGTATAGTAAAACTAATAAATGCCGAAATTAGTCAAGATCTCTGCAAAAACAAAATGTTTTTTCATACAACAACTTAATTCCCGACCGATCGTTTCTATGGCAGCTATGTCATATAGTGCTCTGATCTTAATATATTTATGCTTATTTATAAGGAGTCTAGTAAAACTAATTAATGCCGAGTTTGGTCAAGATTTCTTGAAAACAATATGTTTTTTCATACAACATTTTAATGTTCGATCGATCGTTCCTATAGCAGCTATATGATATAGTGCTCTGAACTTAATATGATTTTGCTTATATATAAGGAGTATAGTAAAACTAATTAATGCCGAGTTTGGTCAAGATATCTTAACAAACAATATGTTTTTCATACAACAATTTAATGTTCGACCAATCGTTCCTATAGCAGCTATTTGATATAGTGCTCTGATCTTAATATAATTTTGCTTATATATAAGGAGTATAGTAAAACTAATTAATGCCGAGTTTGGTCAAGATATCTTGAAAAACAATATGTTTCTCATAGAACAATTCAATCTTCGACCGATCGTTCCTGTGCTAGCTATATGATATAGCGGTCCGATATTAGTAGGATTTTGCATATACATGAAGAGTATAGTAAAACTAATAAATGCCGAGTTTGGTCAAGATTTCTTGCAAAACAATTTTTTTCATACAACAACTTAATTTTCGACCAATCGTTCCTATGGCAGCTATATGATATAGCGGCCCGATATTAATAGGATTTTGCATATACATGAGTATAGTAAAACTAATAAATGCCGAGTTTGGTCAAGATTTCTTTGAAAAACAATATGTTTTTCATACAACAATTTAATGTTCGACCAATCGTTCCTATAGCAGCAATATGATATAGTGTTCCGATATTAATATGATTTTGCATATATATGAGAAGTATAGTAAAATTAATTAATGGAAAGTTTGGTCAAGATATCTTGAAAAACAAAATGTTTTCTCATACAACAACTTAATTTTCAACCGATCGTTTCTATGGCAGCTATATGATATAGTGCTCTGATCTTAATATGATTATGCTTATATATAAGGAGTCTAGTAAAACTAATTAATGCCGAGTTTGGTCAAGATTTCTTGAAAAACAATATGTTTTTTCATTCAACATTTTAATGTTCGATCGATCGTTCCTATAGCAGCTAAATGATATAGTGCTCTGATCTTAATATGATTTTGCTTATATATAAGGAGTATAGTAAAACTAATTAATGCCGAGTTTGGTCAAGATATCTTGAAAAACAATTTGTTTTTCAAACAACAATTTAATGTTCGACCAATCGTTCCTATAGCAGCTATATGATATAGTGCTGTGATCTTAATATGATTTTGCTTATATATAAGGAGTATAGTAAAACTAATTAAGATATCTTGAAAAACAATGTTATTTTCATACAACAACTTAATTTTCGACCGGTCGTTCCTGTGCCAGCTATATGATATAGCGGTCCGATATTAATCGGATTTTGCATATATATGAGGAGTATTGTAAAATTAATAAATGCCGAGTTTGGTCAAGATTTCTTGAAAAACAAAATGTTTTTTCAAAGAACAACTTAATTTTCGACCGATCGTACCAGTGCCAGCTATATGATATAGCGGTCCGATATTAATAGGATTATGCATATATATGAGGAGTATAGTAAAACTAATAAATGCCGAGTTTGGTCAAGATTTCTTTGAAAAACAATATGTTTTTTCCATACAACAACTTAATTTCCGACCGATCGTTCCTATGGCAGCTATATGATATAGTGCTCTGATCTTAATATGATATTGCTTATATAAGGAGTATAGTAAAACTAATTAAGATATCTTCAAAAACAATACGTTTTTCATACAACAACTTAATTTTCGACCGGTCGTTCCTGTGCCAGCTATATGATATAGCGGTCCGATATCAATAGGATTTGCATATACATGAAGAGTATAGTAAAACTAATAAATGCAGAGTTTGGTCAAGATTTCTTGAAAAACAATTTTTTTTCATACAACTTAATTTTCGACCAATCGTTCCTATGGCAGCTATATGATATAGCGGCCCGATATTAATAGGATTTTGCATATACATGAGGAGTATAGTAAAACTAATAAATGCCGAGTTTGGTCAAGATTTCTTTGAAAAACAATATGTTTTTTCATACAATAACTTAATTTCCGACCGATCGTTCCTTTCTTGAAAAACAAAATGTTTTCTCATACAACAACTTAATTTTCGACCGATCGTTTTTATGGCAGCTATATGATATAGTGCTCTGATCTTAATATGATTATGCTTATATATAAGGAGTCTAGTAAAACTAATTAATGCCGAGTTATGTCAAAATTTCATGAAAAACAATATGTTTTTAAATACAACATTTTAATGTTCGATCGATCGTTCCTATAGCAGCTATATGATATAGTGCTCTGATCTTAATATGATTTTGCTTATATATAAGGAGTATAGTAAAACTAATTAATGCCGAGTTTGGTCAAGATATCTTGAAAAACAATATGTTTTTCAAACAACAATTTAATGTTCGACCAATCGTTCCTATAGCAGCTATATGATATAGTGCTCTGATCTTAATATGATTTTGCTTATATATAAGGAGTATAGTAAAACTAATTAAGATATCTTGAAAAACAATACGTTTTTCATACAACAACTTAATTTTCGACCGGTCGTTCCTGTGCCAGCTATATGATATAGCGGTCCGATATTAATAGGATTTTGCATATATATGAGGAGTATAGTAAAATTAATAAATGCCGAGTTTGGTCAAGTTTTCTTAAAAACAAAATGTTTTTTCATACAACAACTTAATTTTCGACCGATCGTTCCAGTGCCAGCTATATGATATAGCGGTCCGATATTAATAGGATTATGCATATATATGAGGAATATAGTAAAACTAATAAATGCCGAGTTTGGTCAAGATTTTTTGAAAAACAAAATGTTTTTTCATACAACAACTTAATTTTCGACCGATCGTTCCTGTGCCAGCTTATAATATAGTGGTCCGATATTAATAGGATTTTGCATATACATGAGGAGTATAGTAAATCTAATAAATGCCGAGTTTGGTCAAGATTTCTTCAAAAACAAAATGTTTTTTCATACAACAACTTAATTTTCGACCGATCGTTCCTAAGGCAGCTGCACGATATAGTGGTCCGATCTTAATATGATTTTGCCTATGTATAAGGAGTAAAGTATGATATAGTGGTGTAATATTAAGAAGATCGGCACGTCAGTGCTGGTTAGGTTCTGTTGACCGAATGTCTTTATTCAAAGTCAATGTTATGTGCTTAGACTATGGATACATATATGTTCTTATGCTGTTAATGGTTAACAGCTACAAAGAGAGGGAGAGTGAGTATCTTGCATATGCCTGTGTTAGTGAGCATATATGTTGCTCATGCAATGTGCTCAGACGGAGCGTGGGATCTGCAGCGTAAGCATAAACGGTCAGCTAGTGAGGCTAGTGAACCGCGCTGCGTAATCTGAGACCGAGCCAATACATTAGCTGGCTCTGGGCTTGTTTACGTTATTGTTGTTATTGTATGCAACAAAGTGCTGCATACTTATATTTGAATACAGGGTATTCTGTACGGGCATATACGCACTACACCTCCCTTTTTAAAGAAATAACGTAACATTATAAATGTGTAGTTATTAAATGATCAAAATTGTTTTTTTTTTTGTGTATTAAATAGTAAAATGTAGTAAAAATAATTAAAATAATATGAATTTTTTTAAAAATTATTTAGGGTTTATAAAAATGTAAAAATTTCAAATTATAAAAATATAAAAATATATAATATTAAAATGTAAAATATAAAAGTGTAAAATGTAAATTTCATTGTAACAATTTGTGTTTCATAAAAATTTTTTTGGTTAATAAAAAAATTTATGTTTTATTCGTTAAACATTTTTAGTCTATTTTTATGAACTTTTTGTTCTTTACCTTTTGTATCTGTTATTATAGCATTATCTTTATCTTTTATGCTTACTACCGTATATGGTCCTAGATATTTATTTTCTAATTTATGACCTACTTCATTTTTTAAAAGTACTTTGTCTCCTATATTCAAATTTAAGTCTAGTGTTTCCTATCATATAGTTCTTTATTTTTCTGCTTATGTTTATCTATCATAATTCTTGCTCTTTTATATGCTAATTCTAGTCTATATTTTGATTCCTTAGCATAGTCTTCTACGTTATAAAGTGGGTCTATTTGATCTATGCTATTAAAATGTTTTGGTATATTTGAATTTTTACTGAAAATTAGCTCATATGGACAATAATCATGTGCCATTGATGGGGTTGTATTGTAACAATAAACGAAGTATTGAAGCCATGTGTCCCAGTCAGTTTTGTCAACTGATATGTAGGAACGTATGTATTTATTAAACGTTCTGTGACTTCTTTCAACAGTACCAACTGTTTGGTGATGGTGTGCTGTTGATGTTATATTATCTATTCTTAGGTATTTACATATGTGCGTTATTATTGAATTCTTATATTCTGTACCCATGTCCGTTATGAACGTCTTCATTGGACCGTACTTCAGAATAAAAGATTCCAATATTGCTTTAGCGACAGTTTTTGCATTTTTATTTGGGATCGGAATGGCAACTAGGTATTTTGTTAAATCCCAAATTAGTGTAACTGCATACTCGTTACCATTCTCTGATCTTGGTAATGGACCTATAGTGTCAACAATTACCCTGTCGAAAGCGTTTGTTGGTGTTTCAGTTATAATCATAGGTGTCTTAGTGTGCTTTGTTGTTTTGGCTTTTTGACATTTCGGACAATTACGTATGTACTTGTTATATGACGTGTCATATTTTTCCAATAGTAATGTCTTTTTATTTTTGCTAGCGTTTTTGAAATGCCTGTGTGGCCACCTTGAATAGGATCATCATGGAATGTAGACATTATTGCTTCTTTTTCTGTTTCTTTAGTTATTTGGGTTACCGGCTTGAGTAGCGCTACTCTTAAGTTTTTTAAATATATATTGCCCAAATTTTTGAAAGTATCTATTGAAATGTTTTCAAAGATCTTTTCGCTCGGTACCACTTTGAGTTGGCTGATTCCTAATATACCGGCTTCTTTTTCAAGCCTTTGGAAAAATTGACCTAAATCGATAGTTCCATTAGTATAAAGATCGCTAATCTCAATTCTTGCAACAACCTTTTTACCATGTTTTAAAATACATAGCATATTTGTTATGTGCAAGGTCACTATTTTTCGCATATCGTCGTTTTTAATGACGTCGTATACGTTGGGCTTAGAAGCTTTATCAAGATTTTGCCTTGGCAAAATTCTTGTTCTTTTCCTGCGCAGGATTTATTTTGTCTACTTTGTTGTCTTGTAGTGACTTTCAAGACATTTGTATTAGTACTTTTTAATTCTTTGATGGTTATTCTTGATAACGCATCTGCAACAAAATTATCTTTTCCCTTAAGGTATTCTACAGTGAACTCATACTCTTCTAAATCTAGTCTCATTCTCGTTAATTTTGAACTTGGATTTACCATTGAAAACAGATATGTCAATGGTCTATGGTCTGTTTTAATAGTGAAATGTTGACCATATATGTATGGTCGAAAATGGGTTATTGCCCAGTGGATTGCTGACAACTCTTGTTCGGTTGTACTTTTATTGCTTTCTCCTTTTGTAAATGAACGAGAAGCATATGCTACGGGCAATTGTTTATCTCCATACGTTTGCGTCAAAACTGCTCCACAGGCTAGTTTACTGGCATCTGTTATGATGCAAAATTCTTTGCTTAAATCTGGGTATTTTAGTAAAGTGGGCTTCATAAGAGCTTTTTTTAAATATTCGAACGCTTTTTGGCATTCATCGGACCACTCAAACTTTACAGTCTTTTTACATAATCTTGTTATATGACGTGAATAATCTGCAAAGTTTTTTATGAAACGTCTGTAATAATTGCAAAATGCAACGAATCTTCTAGCGCTATCAGCGTCCGTGGGGACTGGATATTTTTCAATGACATCATATTTTTTGTCATCTGGCAAAATACCTTGATCAGTACACTTATGACCTAGAAAAGTCACTTCATGCATGAAAAATGAACATTTTTCTGGATGTAACTTAAGGTTGTGTCGCCTACACAAGTCAAAAACGTTTGTTAAGTTTTTGATCATGTGGTTTTCGGAACAACCGATGACGATTAAGTCGTCCATGTACAAGAAAGCTTGTGAAGGTTCTAATCCGGAAAAAGCGATGGTCATCATTCTTTGAAAAGAATTAGGCGCTATTTTTAGACCATATGGTAATCGTGTAAAACGATAGGAGCCATTGCTCGTTGAAAAAGACGTTATATTTCTAGAATTTTCTTCTAATTCTATTTGGTGAAAACCGGACATTAAATCTAAGCATGAGAAATATTTTGCTCTGCCTAGTTGATCAAGAACATCATCTATTCTTGGGAGTGGAAATTTGTCAGACAAGAGTTTTTTGTTAATTTGACGATAGTCTATAACTAATCGCCATCTCTTGGTATCGGAACCCGGTAATCCCTTTTTTGGGACAAGAAGTATAGGACTGTTATATTCCGATACAGACGGTTCTACAATATTATCCGAGATAAATTTTTCGACTTGATTATTAACTTCTTCTTTATGGGTATGAGGAATTCTGTAGTTTTTAATGTACACTGGCTCAGTATCTTTTAGTCTTAGTTTTTGTTTATAAAAATTATTGGTTGTTATGGATTCGGTTTCGAGTCCGAATATGTCTGTATACTTGGTGCAGAGATCTTTTAATTGTGTCTTAAATAATGGGGGAAAGTTCTTTTTTAGTTTTTTCATCACCGTTTCTTGGCGATCTTTGCTAATTTCGTGGACTGTTTCATAGTCACTTAGCTTTTCTATTTTAATGTCGTTAAGATGTACTATTTTTATTGAATTTGTTGTATTTAAAATTCGGACAAATGTTTTTTGATTATTGGAAATAGTATTTCCAATGAATATTCCTTTATCAATTTCTTGATTTGGAATGAAAATATTGTTTTCTGGCGAAACAATATTGATTTGACGGACTACTTCAGAACGAGCTGGAAGTATTGTGGCATTATTATCACAAGTGTGAGTTATCGGTAGTTTTATAGGATAGTTTAAATTATTTGGCCGAAGTATTAGAGAATCACATGTTTGTGTGAAATCTAATTGGCAATTATACTTTTTAAAGAAGTCTATACCAATAATTCCATCGCTGGGTATTGGGAAATCGTGTCCGACTATGTGAAAGTCGTGTGGAATGACATATTTTCCGGTAGATAATTCTACGAATGCTAAACCTTTGGAAAAAACTGAACCTTCACCGATTCCAGATATTTGAGTTGATATGTTTGAATTAATGTTTTCAAATGTATCAACATGTTCTTTTATTAGTGATATGTCTGCACCAGTATCTAGCAATAGGGTAAATGCTTTACCTGTTTTTTCTTTATTTATGTTAATGAAGATACTGAGGCTTAGATTGACTGTGTGTACTTTGGTATTTCTTGGTGCATATCTTAAGGGTTTTGTTGGTTTTCCGAGTTAGTCTGTGTAACTCGAACATTATTATTACCATTATAGTTGCCATTGTTATTGTTTTGGTTGTTACCTCGGTTGGAATTATTCCTTTCTCGGTTATTACCACGGGTATTACCTCTATAATGTCCTCTGCCATTGCTATTGTTAGTATAGTTTGCGTTATGATTACCGCGGCCATTGCCTCTACCTCTTTGGTTATTGCGATAATCATTGCCTCTATTACGTCAGCCTCGCTGATATAATACTGTGCTGGCACTTCCAGTCATTTCAGTGCTGCATTGGATATATTTACCCATAGCATCATTGAAATTGCTGAAATTGCCTGCTTCTAATATTATACGAAGCTTTTCGTATTCGCAATTCTTTGTCATGGCAGATATTGTTTCTTTAGTAGAAAATTTCTCTGCGTTATCAAAGTCTAGTCCATCGTCAATATAGGCTGCTTCCAGTTGCTTACGCAAACTGTCAATTTCAGCTGTATATTGCGAGGCTGACTTGCCTTTCTGCTTTATGTTAAGCAACTTAGCTTTGATAACGTCAGTTGACTCGCCTTTGATATTGGTATTTAATTTATTTATAATACCAATAATGGATGTTTCATTTTGTACTTTGTACAAAATTGGGCCAATTATTTTAGACTTTACGACTTCTACGGCTAAGTCTTCTTGTGTACCTTTAGTACGATCGACTAGTCTTAAAGCCGTTAGAAATCTGGCCAGTGATAGCTTTTTGCCATCAAATTCCGGAATTGTAGACGATACCTGTCTTACATATTCGCGGTCTAAGGCCACTTGATTTACTGCCATGTTTGGTTCTGTTAATTCAAGTGGCTCAATGTCGCTATCAACTTCAATATCAGGGTCACTATTTAGTGTTGGCTTAGACTCATTCAGTTCTTCTAGTTGATCTGGTTCAAAGGTTGCCATTAATTTTAAATCTGTTGGGATATCTATTACTATGTTGTGCCTAGTGCTGATATTCGATATTCTAGTCCCAAGTGATTTGATTATTTGCTTACATTGATTTACGTGCTGCTCTGTAAGCCTATTTTCTTTACTTAAATAGAATTGAACTATGTTGTTGTAGTTTAGCACTAATATGTTTATGTGGTGAATTAGCGTTTGAAATTATTTATTTTTCTCGCTAATTCACTCCATTCCATTTCTTTTTTTTTAAAATTCTTGGTTTGTCTATATCATTTTTGAATGTTTACAGGAAATAAGAATAAAATTTTACTTCGCAGACAGATTTATAAAATAACCAATAAAACATAAATTTAATGAGCAAATAGCCATATATTTAATTAGTTTGTTTTCTCAATAATGTTTTTGATCAATTACTGTTGCTAATTACGAGTAATTTTATTTTAAATTTTATCCAGGTCGTTTGCCTGGCTCTGGTATCGCTTCTTAATGCATCTTTGTGGTACTTATATAATTTGAATAATAGATGCGCTAGTATTATAATAAAAATTATAACAATAAGTATTGTTATTAGTTTAAGGTCGGTGTTTTCGACTTCGACTTTGTTTATTACATTAGCTGTCGAGTCTACCGTTTTTACATCAACAATGCCCATTTTGGCTGAATTTTCAAAATTTTTTACAAATTTACTTATTTCATTAGTTTCTATTGACATATATCGGATTTTTTTTTATATTCTTGGAATTATAAAAAGTTATTTTACATGTTTTCCTGCCTAGTATTTCGAATGGCTTTACGGGCCAAACGTCTTGCCGGTCGACTCAATTGTCGTCGGGCATTACAATAGGTTTACAAATTTTTTTTTTTTTAATGATAATTATAATTATAATAATTTTTTTTTTGTTGTGCGCCCTCTGTGGCGCTGTCGGTCAGTTCACCCTTGGTGTTTTCCAGCGTTGGTACAATGGGCGGTCTGCCTCTCGTACTTCTTCTTGTTCCAGCGTTGGTACAAGGGGCGGTTTGCCTCTCGTACTATTTTTTACTTGTTGATGGCCGCTGACTGGTTTCGACTATTTACAAATGCATACGCTGTCTTTTTTTTTTTGTTTAGATAACTAGCAAATTATGCCTTCTTTTCCGTCTTCTTGGGCAACAGAACTGCTTGGATGTTGGGTAAAACACCGCCCTGGGCAATGGTGACGCCCGAAAGCAGTTTGTTTAATTCCTCATCGTTACGAATGGCCAATTGCAAGTGGCGAGGGATAATTCTAGTTTTCTTGTTGTCACGTGCAGCATTGCCAGCCAACTCCAAAACTTCAGCGGCTAAATATTCCATAACGGCAGCCAAGTAGACAGGAGCACCGGCACCAACACGTTCAGCATAGTTGCCCTTACGAAGGAGGCGGTGAATACGACCAACGGGAAACTGAAGACCAGCGCGGTTAGAACGCGACTTTTCCTTTCCCTTCACTTTTCCACCTTTACCGGCCTAACATGTTCGTGACACTTGTCACGGTCGCCATGTAATATTAAGAAGATCGGCACGTCAGTGCTGGTTAGGTTCTGTTGACCGAATGTCTTTATTCAAAGTCAATGTTATGTGCTTAGACTATGGATACATATATGTTCTTATGCTGTTAATGGTTAACAGCTACAAAGAGAGGGAGAGTGAGTAGCTTGCATATGCCTGTGTTAGTGAGCATATATGTTGCTCATGCAATGTGCTCAGACGGAGCGTGGGATCTGCAGCGTAAGCATAAACGGTCAGCTAGTGAGGCTAGTGAACCGCGCTGCGTAATCTGAGACCGAGCCAATACATTAGCTGGCTCTGGGCTTGTTTACGTTATTGTTGTTATTGTATGCAACAAAGTGCTGCATACTTTATATTTGAATACAGGGTATTCTGTCCGACGTTAATAGGATTTTGCATATACATGGGGAGTATAGTAAAACTAATAAATGCCGAAATTAGTCAAGATTTCTGCAAAAACAAAATGTTTTTTCATACAACTTAATTCTCGACCGATCGTTTCTATGGCAGCTATGTGATATAGTGCTCTGATCTTAATATATTTATGCTTATATATAAGGAGTCTAGTAAAACTAATTAATGCCGAGTTTGGTCAAGATTTCTTGAAAAACAATATGTTTTTTCATACAACATTTTAATGTTCGATCGATCGTTCCTATAGCAGCTATATGATATAGTGCTCTGAACTTAATATGATTTTGCTTATATATAAGGAGTATAGTAAAACTAATTAATGCCGAGTTTGGTCAAGATATCTTAACAAACAATATGTTTTTCATACAACAATTTAATGTTCGACCAATCGTTTCTATAGCAGCTATTTGATATAGTGCTCTGATCTTAATATAATTTTGCTTATATATAAGGAGTATAGTAAAACTAATTAATGCCGAGTTTGGTCAAGACATCTTGAAAAACAATATGTTTCTCATAGAACAATTTAATCTTCGACCGATCGTTCCTGTGCCAGCTATATGATATAGCGGTCCGATATAAGTAGGATTTTGCATATACATGAAGAGTATAGTAAAACTAATAAATGCCGAGTTTGGTCAAGATTTCTTGAAAAACAATTTTTTTTCATACAACAACTTAATTTTCGACCAATCGTTCCTATGGCAGCTATATTATATAGCGGCCCGATATTAATAGGATTTTGCATATACATGAGGAGTATAGTAAAACTAATAAATGCCGAGTTTGGTCAAGATTTCTTTGAAAAACAATATGTTTTTTCATACAAGAACTTAATTTCCGACCGATCGTTCCTATGGCAGCTATATGATATAGTGTTCCGATATTAATATGATTTTGCATATATATGAGGAGTATAGTAAAATTAATAAATGGAAAGTTTGGTCAAGATATCTTGAAAAGCAATATGTGTTTCATACAACAATTCAATGTTCGACCGATCGGTTCTGTGGCAGCTATATGATATAGTGCACTGATCTTAATATGATTTTGCTTATATATAAGGAGTATAATAAAACTAATAAATGCCGAGTTTGGTCAAGATATCTTGAAAAACAATATGTTTTTCATACAAGAACTTAATTTCCGACCGATCGTTCCTATGGCAGCTATATGATATAGTGTTCCGATATTAATATGATTTTGCATATATATGAGGAGTATAGTAAAATTAATAAATGGAAAGTTTGGTCACGATATCTTGAAAAACAATATGTTTTTCATACAACAATTTAATGTTCGACCGATCGTTCCTGTGGCAGCTTATGATATAGTGGTTCGATATTAATAGGATTTTGCATATACATGAGGAGTATAGTAAATCTAATAAATGCCGAGTTTGGTCAAGATTTCTTCAAAAACAAAATGTTTTTTCATACAACAACTTAATTTTCGACCGATCGTTCCTATGGCAGCTGCATGATATAGTGGTCCGATCTTAATATAATTTTGCCTATGTATAAGGAGTAAAGTATGATATAGTGGTCCGATGTTAATAGGATTTTGCATATACATGAGGAGTATAGTAAAACTAATAAATGGAAAGTTTGGTCAAGATATCTTGAAAAGCAATATGTTTTTCATACAACAATTCAATGTTCGACCGATCGGTTCTGTGGCAGCTATATGATATAGTGCACTGATCTTAATATGATTTTGCTTATATATAAGGAGTATAGTAAAACTAATAAATGCCGAGTTTGGTCAAGATATCTTGAAAAACAATACGTTTTTCATACAACAACTTAATTTCCGACCGATCGTTCCTATGGCAGCTATATGATATAGTGTTCCGATATTAATATGATTTTGCATATATATGAGGAGTATAGTAAAATTAATAAATGGAAAGTTTGGTCAAGATATCTTGAAAAGCAATATGTTTTTCATACAACAATTCAATGTTCGACCGATCGGTTCTGTGGCAGCTATATGATATAGTGCACTGATCTTAATATGATTTTGCTTATATATAAGGAGTATAGTAAAACTAATAAATGCCGAGTTTGGTCAAGATATCTTGAAAAACAATACGTTTTCATACAACAACTTAATTTTCGACCGGTCATTCCTGTGCCAGCTATATGATATAGCGGTCCGATATTAATAGGATTTTGCATATATATGAGGAGTATAGTAAAATTAATAAATGCCGAGTTTGGTCAAGATTTCTTGAAAAACAAAATGTTTTCTCATACAACAACTTAATTTCCGACCGATCGTTCCTATGGCAGCTATATGATATAGTGTTCCGATATTAATATGATTTTGCATATATATGAGGAGTATAGTAAAATTAATAAATGGAAAGTTTGGTCAAGATATCTTGAAAAGCAATATGTTTTTCATACAACAATTTAATGTTCGACCAATCGTTCCTATAGCAGCTATTTGATATAGTGCTCTGATCTTAATATAATTTTGCTTATATATAAGGAGTATAGTAAAACTAATTAATGCCGAGCTTGGTCAAGATATCTTGTAAAACAATATGTTTCTCATAGAACAATTTAATGTTCGACCGATCGTTCCTGTGCCAGCTATATGATATAGCGGTCCGATATTAGTAGGATTTTGCATATACATGAAGAGTATAGTAAAACTAATAAATGCCGAGTTTGGTCAAGATTTCTTGAAAAACAATTTTTTTTCATACAACAACTTAATTTTCGACCAATCGTTCCTATGGCAGCTATATGATATAGCCGCCCGATATTAATAGGATTTTGCATATACATGAGGAGTATAGTAAAACTAATAAATGCCGAGTTTGGTCAAGATTTCTTTGAAAAACAATATGTTTTTTCATACAACAACTTAATTTCCGACCGATCGTTCCTATGGCAGCTATATGATATAGTGTTCCGATATTAATATGATTTTGCATATATATGAGGAGTATAGTAAAATTAATAAATGGAAAGTTTGGTCAAGATATCTTGAAAAGCAATATGTTTTCATACAACAATTCAATGTTCGACCGATCGGTTCTGTGGCAGCTATATGATATAGTGCACTGATCTTAATATGATTTTGCTTATATATAAGGAGTATAATAAAACTAATAAATGCCGAGTTTGGTCAAGATATCTTGAAAAACAATATGTTTTTCATACAACAATTTAATGTTCGACCGATCGTTCCTGTGCCAGCTATATGATATAGCGGTCCGATATTAATAGGATTTTGCATATATATGAGGAGTATAGTAAAACTAATAAATGCCGAGTTTGGTCAAGATTTTTTGAAAAACAAAATGTTTTTTCATACAACAACTTAATTTTCGACCGATCGTTCCTGTGCCAGCTATATGATATAGCTGTCCGATATTATTAGGATTTTGCATATATATGAGGAGTATAGTAAAACTAATAAATGCCGAGTTTGGTCAAGATTTCTTGAAAAACAATAAGTTTTTTCATACAACAACCTAATTTAAGACCGATCGTTCCTATGGCTGCTATATGATATAGTGTTCCGATCTTAATATGATTTTGCCTATGTATGAGGCGTAAAGTAAAACTAATAAATGAAGAGTTTGGTCAAGATATCAGGAAAAACAAAATGTTTTTTCATACAACAACTTAATTTCCGACCGATCGTTCCTATGGCAGCTGTATGATATAGTGCTCTGATCTTAATATGATTATACTTATATATAAGGAGTCTAGTTAAACTAATTAATGCCGAATTTGGTCAAGATTTCTTGAAAAACAATATGTTTCTCATAGAACAATTTAATGTTCGACCGATCGTTCCTGTGCCAGCTATATGATATAGCGGTCCGATATTAAAAGGATTTTGCATATATAAGGAGTATAGTAAAACTATAAATGCCGAGTTTGGTCAAGATTTCTTGAAAAACAATATGTTTTTTCATACAACAACCTAATTTCCGACCGATCGTTCCTATGGCAGCTATATGATATAGTGTTCTGACATTAATATGATTTTTCATATATATGAGGAGTATAGTAAAATTAATTAATGGAAAGTTTGGCCAAGATATCTTGAAAAACGATATGTTTCTCATAGAACAATTTAATGTTCGACCGATCGTTCCTGTGCCAGCTACATGATATAGTGTTCCGATCTTAATATGATTTTGCCCATGTATGAGGCGTAAAGTAAAACTAATAAATGAAGAGTTTGGTCAAGATTTCTTGAAAAACAAAATGTTCTCTCATACAACAACTTAATTTTCGACCGATCGTTTCTATGGCAGCTATATGATATAGTGCTCTGATCTTAATGATTATGCTTATATATAAGGAGTCTAGTTAAACTAATTAATGAGGAGTTTGGTCAATATATCTTGAAAAACGATATGTTTCTCATAGAACAATTTAATGTTCGACGATCGTTCCTGTGCCAGCTACATGATATAGTGTTCCGATCTTAATATGATTTTGCCTATGTATGAGGCGTAAAGTAAAACTAATAAATGAAGAGTTTGGTCAAGATATCTGGAAAAACAATATGTTTTTTTCATACAACAACTTAATTTCCGACCGATCGTTCCTATGGCTTGAAAGACAATATGTTTTTTCATACAACATTTTAATGTTCGATCGATCGTTCCTATAGCAGCTATATGATATAGGGAACTGATCTTAATATGATTTTGCTTATATAAGGCGTATAGTAAAACTAATTAATGCCGAGTTTGGTCAAGATATGTTGAAAAACAATATGTTTTTCATACAACAATTTAAAGTGCGACCAATCGTTCCTATAGCAGCTATATGATATAGTGCTCTGATCTTAATATGATTTTGCTTATATATAAGGAGTATAGTAAAACTAATTAATGCCGATTTTGGTCAAGATATCTTGAAAAACAATATGTTTCTCATAAAACAATTTAATGTTCGACCGATCGTTTCGGTGCCAGCTATATGATATAGCGGTCCGATATCAATAGGATTTTGCATATATATGAGGAGTATAGTAAAATTAATAAATGCCGATTTTGGTCAAGATTTATTGAAAAACAAAATGTTTTTTCATACAACAACTTAATTTTCGACTGATCGTCGTGCCAGCTATATGATATAGCGGTCCGATATTAATAGGATTTGCATATATATGAGAAGTATAGTAAAACTAATAAATGCCGAGTTTGGTCAAGATTTCTTGAAAAACAAAATGTTTTTTCATACAACAACTTAATTTTCGACCGATCGTTCCTGTGCCAGCTATATGATATAGCGGTTCGATATTAATAGAATTTTGCATATATATGAGGAGTAAAGTAAAATTAATTAATGGCGAGGGTGGTCAAGATATCTTGAAAAAGAATATGTTTTTTCATACAACAACTTAATTTCCGACCGATCGTTCCTATGGCAGCTGTATGATATACTGGTCCGATCTTAATATGATTTTGCCTATGTATGAGGAGTAATGTAAAACTAATTAATGCCGAGTTTGGTCAAGATATCTTCAAAAACAATATGTTTTTCATACAACAATTTAATGTTCGACCAATCGTTCCTATAGCAGCTATATGATATAGTGCTCTGATCTTAATAAGATTTTGCTTATATATAAGGAGTACAGTAAAACTAATTAATGCCGAGTTTGGCCAAGATATCTTGAAAAACAATATGTTTCTCATAGAACAATTTAATGTTCGACCGATCGTTCCTGTGCCAGCTATATGATATAGCGGTCCGATATTAAAAGGATTTTGCATATATATGAGGAGTATAGTAAAATTAATAAATGCCGAGTTTGGTCAAGATTTCTTGAAAAACAAAATGTTTTTTCATACAACAACTTAATTTTCGACCGATCGTTTCTATGGCAGCTATATGATATAGTGGTCCGATCTTAATTTGATTTTGCTTATATATAATTAGAATTGTAAAACTAATAAATGCCCAGTTTGGTCAAGATATCTTGAAAATAAAATGTTTTTTCATACAACTTAATGTTGACCGATCGTTCCTATGGCAGCTGTATGATATACTGGTCCGATCCTTATATGATCTTGCCTATGTATGAGGAGTAATGTAAAACTAATTAATGCCGAGTTTGGTCAAGATATCTTGAAAAACAATATGTTTTTCATACAACAATTTAATGTTCGACCAATCGTTCCTATAGCAGCTATATGATATAGTGCTCTGATCTTAATATGATTTTGCCTATGTATGAGGAGTAATGTAAAACTAATTAATGCCGAGTTTGGTCAAGATATCTTGAAAAACAATATGTTTTTCATACAACAATTTAATGTTCGACCAATCGTTCCTATAGCAGCTATATGATATAGTGCTCTGATCTTAATATGATTATGCTTATATATAAGGAGTCTAGTTAAACTAATTAATGCCGAGTTTGGTCAAGATATCTTGAAAAACAATATGTTTTTCATAGAACAATTTAATGTTCGACTGATCGTTCCTGTGGCAGCTTATGATATAGTGGTCCGATATTAATAGGATTTTGCATATACATGAGGAGTATAGTAAAACTAATAAATGCCGAGTTTGGTCAAGATTTTTTCATAAACAAAATGTTCTTTCATACAACAACTTAATTTTCGACCGATCGTTCCTATGGCAGCTGCATGATATAGTGGTCCGATCTTAATATGATTTTGCTTATATAAGGAGTGTAATAAAACTAATAAATGCCGAGTTTGGTCAAGATATCTTGAAAAACAATATGTTTTTCATAGAACAATTTAATGTTCGACCGATCGTTCCTGTGGCAGCTTATGATATAGTGGTCCGATATTAATAGGATTTTGCATATACATGAGTATAGTAAATCTAATAAATGCCGAGTTTGGTCAAGATTTCTTCATAAACAAAATGTTTTTTCATACAACAACTTAATTTTCGACCGATCGTTCCTATGGCAGCTGCATTATATAGTGGTCCGATCTTAATATGATTTTGCCTATGTATAAGGAGTAAAGTATGATATAGTGGTCCGATCCTAATATGATTTTGCCTATGTATGAGGAGTAATGTAAAACTAATTAATGCCGAGTTTGGTCAAGATATCTTGAAAAACAATATGTTTTTCATACAACAACTTAATTTCCGACCGATCGTTCCTATGGCAGCTATATGATATAGTGTTCCGATATTATATGATTTTGCATATATATGAGGAGTATAGTAAACTAATTAATGCCGAGTTTGGTCAAGATAACTTGAAAACAATATGTTTCTCATAGAACAATTAATGTTCGACCGATCGTTCCTGTGACAGCTATATGATATAGCGGTCCGATATTAATAGGATTTTGCATTTATATGAGGAGTATAGTAAAACTAATAAATGCCGAGTTTGGTCAAGATTTCTTGAAAACAAAATGTTTTTTCATACAACAACTTAATTTTCGACCGATCGTTTCTATGGCAGCTATATGATATAGGGGTCCGATCTTAATTTGATTTTGCTTATATATAATTAGTAAAGTAAAACAAATAAATGCTCAGTTTGGTCAAGATATCTTGAAAAACAAAATGTTTTTTCATACAACAACTTAATTTTCAACCGATCGTTCCTGTGCCAGCTATATGATATAGCGGTCCGATATTAATAGGATTTTGCATATATATGAGGAGTATAGTAAAACTAATAAATGCCGAGTTTGGTCAAGATTTCTTGAAAAACAAAATGTTTTTTCATACAACAACTTAATTTTCAACCGATCGTTCCTGTGCCAGCTATATGATATAGCGGTCCGATATTAATAGGATTTTGCATATATATGAGGAGTATAGTAAAACTAATAAATGCCGAGTTTGGTCAAGATTTCTTGAAAACAAAATGTTTTTTCATACAACAACTTAATTTTCGACCGATCGTTTCTATGGCAGCTATATGATATAGGGGTCCGATCTTAATTTGATTTTGCTTATATATAATTAGTAAAGTAAAACAAATAAATGCTCAGTTTGGTCAAGATATCTTGAAAAACAAAATGTTTTTTCATCCAACAACTTAATTTTCGACCGATCGTTTCTATGGCAGCTATATGATATAGAGGTCCGATCTTAATTTGATTTTGCATATATATAATTAGTATAGTAAAACTAATAAATGCCGAGTTTGGTCAAGATTTCTTGAAAAACATATATTTTTCACACAACAATTTAATGTTCGACCGATCGGTTCTGTGGCAGCTATATGATATAGTGCACTGATCTTAATATGATTTTGCTTATATAAAAGGAGTATAGTAAAACTAATAAATGCCGAGTTTGGTCAAGATACCTTGAAAAACAATACGTTTTTCATACAACAACTTAATTTCCGACCGATCGTTCCTATGGCAGCTATATGATATAGTGTTCCGATATTAATATGATTTTGCATATATATGAGGAGTATAGTAAAACTAATTAATGCCGAGTTTGGTCAAGATTTCTTGAAAAACAAAATGTTTTTTCACACAACAACTTTATTTTCGACCGATCGTTCCTGTGCCAGCTATATGATATAGCGGTCCGATATTAATAGGATTTTGCATATATGAGGAGTATAGTAAAACTAATAAATGCCGAGTTTGGTCAAGATTTCTTGAAAATAAAATGTTTTTTCATACAAGAACTTAATTTCCGACCGATCGTTCCTATGGCAGCTGTATGATATACTGGTCCGATCTTAATATGATTTTGCCTATGTATGAGGAGTAAAGTAAAACTAATTAATGCCGAGTTTGGTCAAGATATCTTGAAAAACAATATGTTTTTTCATACAACAACTTAATTTTCGACCGATCGTTCCTGTGCCAGCTATACGATATAGCGGTCCGATATTAATAGGATTTTGCCCATGTATAGGGAGTAAAGTATGATATAGTGGTCCGATGTTAATAGGATTTTGCATATACATGAGGAGTATAGTAAAACTAATAAATGCCGAGTTTGGTCAAGATTTCTTGAAAACAATATATTTTTCACACAACAATTTAATGTTCGACCGATCGGTTCTGTGGCAGCTATATGATATAGTGCACTGATCTTAATATGATTTTGCTTATATAAAAGGAGTATAGTAAAACTAATAAATGCCGAGTTTGGTCAAGATACCTTGAAAAACAATACGTTTTTCATACAACAACTTAATTTTCGACCGGTCGTTCCTGTGCCAGCTATATGATATAGCGGTCCGATATTAATAGTATTTTGCATATATATGAAGAGTATAGTAAAATTAATAAATGCCGAGTTTAGTCAAGATTTCTTGAAAAACAAAATGTTTTTTCATACAACAACTTAATTTTCGACCGATCGCTTCTATGGCAGCTATATGATATAGTAGTCCGATCTTAATTTGATTTTGCCTATGAGGAGTAAAGTACAACTAATTAATGACGAGTTTGGTCAAGATATCTTGAAAAACAAAATGTTTTTTCATACAACAACTTAATTTTCGACCGATCGTTCCTATGGCAGCTGTATGATATACTGGTCCGATCTTAATATGATTTTGCCTATGTATGAGGAGTAATGTTAAACTAATTAATGCCGAGTTTGGTCAAGATATCTTGAAAAACAATATGTTTTCATTACAACAATTTAATGTTCGACCGATCGGTTCTGTGGCAGCTATATGATATAGTGCACTGATCTTAATATGATTTTGCTTATTTAAAAGGAGTATAGTAAAACTAATAAATGCCGAGTTTGGTCAAGATACCTTGAAAAACAATACCTTTTTTATACAACAACTTAACTCGACCGGTCGTTCCTGTGCCAGCTATATGATATAGCGGTCCGATATTAATAGTATTTTGCATATATATGAAGAGTATAGTAAAATTAATAAATGCCGAGTTTGGTTAAGATTTCTTGAAAAACAAAATGTTATTTCATACAACAACTAATTTTCGACCGATCGTTTCTATGGCAGCTATATGATATAGTGGTCCGATCTTAATTTGATTTTGCCTATATATGAGGAGTAAAGTAAAACTAATTAATGCCGAGTTTGGTCAAGATTTCTTGAAAAACAATATGTTTTTTCATACAAGAAATTAATTTCCGACCGATCGTTCCTATGGCAGCTGTATGATATACTAGTCCGATCTTAATATGATTTTGCCTATGTATGAGGAGTAATGTAAAACTAATTAATGCCGAGTTTGGTCAAGATATCTTGAAAAACAATATGTTTTTCATACAACAATTTAATGTTCGACCAATCGTTCCTATAGCATCTATATGATTTAGTGCTCTGATCTTAATATGATTTTGCTTATATATAAGGAGTATAGTAAGACTAATTAATGCCGAGTTTGGTCAAGATATCTTGAAAAACAATATGTTTCTCATAGAACAATTTAATGTTCGACCGATCGTTCCTGTGCCAGCTATATGATATAGTGGTCCGATATTAATAGGATTTTGCATTTATATGAGGAGTATAGTAAAACTAATAAATGCCGAGTTTGGTCAAGATTTCTTGAAAAACAAAATGTTTTTTCATCCAACAACTTAATTTTCGACCGATCGTTTCTATGGCAGCTATATGATATAGAGGTCCGATCTTAATTTGATTTTGCATATATATAATTAGTATAGTAAAACTAATAAATGCCGAGTTTGGTCAAGATTTCTTGAAAAACAAAATGTTTTTCATACAACTTAATTTTCGACCGATCGCTTCTATGGCAGCTATATGATATAGTAGTCCGATCTTAATTTGATTTTGACTATGTATGAGGAGTAAAGTACAACTAATTAATGCCGAGTTTGGTCAAGATATCTTGAAAAACAAAATGTTTTTTCATACAACAACTTAATTTTCGACCGATCGTTCCTATGGCAGCTGTATGATATACTGGTCCGATCTTAATATGATTTTGCCTATGTATGAGGAGTAATGTAAAACTAATTAATGCCGAGTTTGGTCAAGATATCTTGAAAAATAATGTTTTCATACAACAATTTAATGTTCGACCAATCGTTCCTATAGCATCTATATGATTTAGTGCTCTGATCTTAATATGATTTTGCTTATATATAAGAAGTATAGTAAGACTAATTAATGCCGAGTTTGGTCAAGATATCTTGAAAAACAATATGTTTCTCATAGAACAATTTAATGTTCGAGCGATCGTTCCTGTGCCAGCTATATGATATAGTGGTCCGATATTAATAGGATTTTGCATTTATATGAGGAGTATAGTAAAACTAATAAATGCCGAGTTTGGTCAAGATTTCTTGAAAAACAAAATGTTTTTTCATCCAACAACTTAATTTTCGACCGATCGTTCTATGGCAGCTATATGATATAGAGGTCCGATCTTAATTTGATTTTGCATATATATAATTAGTATAGTAAAACTAATAAATGCCGAGTTTGGTCAAGATTTCTTGAAAAACAATATATTTTTCACACAACAATTTAATGTTCGACCGATCGGTTCTGTGGCAGCTATATGATATAGTGCACTGATCTTAATATGATTTTGCTTATATAAAAGGAGTATAGTAAAACTAATAAATGCCGAGTTTGGTCAAGATACCTTGAAAAACAATACGTTTTTCATACAACAACTTAATTTTCGACCGGTCGTTCCTGTGCCAGCTATATGATATAGCGGTCCGATATTAATAGGATTTTGCATATATATGAGGAGTATAGTAAAACTAATAAATGCCGAGTTTGGTCAAGATTTCTTGAAAAACAAAATGTTTTTTCACACAACAACTTTATTTCGACCGATCGTTCCTGTGCCAGCTATATGATATAGCGGTCCGATATTAATAGGATTTTGCATATATATGAGGAGAATAGAAAAACTAATAAATGCCGAGTTTGGTCAAGATTTCTTGAAAATAAAATGTTTTTCATACAAGAACTTAATTTCCGACCGATCGTTCCTATGGCAGCTGTATGATATACTGGTCCGATCTTAATATGATTTGCCTATGTATGAGGAGTAAAGTAAAACTAATTAATGCCGAGTTTGGTCAAGATATCTTGAAAAACAATATGTTTTTCATACACAACTTAATTTTCGACCGATCGTTCCTGTGCCAGCTATATGATATAGCGGTCCGATATTAATAGGATTTTGCCCATGTATAGGGAGTAAAGTATGATATAGTGGTCCGATGTTAATAGGATTTTGCATATACATGAGGAGTATAGTAAAACTAATAAATGCCGAGTTTGGTCAAGATTTCTTGAAAAACAATATAATTTTCACACAACAATTTAATGTTCGACCGATCGGTTCTGTGGCAGCTATATGATATAGTGCACTGATCTTAATATGATTTTGCTTATATAAAAGGAGTATAGTAAAACTAATAAATGCCGAGTTTGGTCAAGATACCTTGAAAAACAATACGTTTTTCATACAACAACTTAATTTTCGACCGGTCGTTCCTGTGCCAGCTATATGATATAGCGGTCCGATATTAATAGTATTTTGCATATATATGAAGAGTATAGTAAAATTAATAAATGCCGAGTTTGGTCAAGATTTCTTGAAAAACAAAATGTTTTTTCATACAACAACTTAATTTTCGACCGATCGTTCCTATGGCAGCTGTATGATATACTGGTCCGATCTTAATATGATTTGCCTATGTATGAGGAGTAATGTTAAACTAATTAATGCCGAGTTTGGTCAAGATATCTTGAAAAACAATATGTTTTCATTACAACAATTTAATGTTCGACCGATCGGTTCTGTGGCAGCTATATGATATAGTGCACTGATCTTAATATGATTTTGCTTATTTAAAAGGAGTATAGTAAAACTAATAAATGCCGAGTTTGGTCAAGATACCTTGAAAAACAATACGTTTTTCATACAACAACTTAACTCGACCGGTCGTTCCTGTGCCAGCTATATGATATAGCGGTCCGATATTAATAGTATTTTGCATATATATGAAGAGTATAGTAAAATTAATAAATGCCGAGTTTGGTTAAGATTTCTTGAAAAACAAAATGTTATTTCATACAACAACTTAATTTTCGACCGATCGTTTCTATGGCAGCTATATGATATAGTGGTCCGATCTTAATTTGATTTTGCCTATGTATGAGGCGTAAAGTAAAACTAATTAATGCCGAGTTTGGTCAAGATATCTTGAAAAACAATATGTTTCTCATAGAACAATTTAATGTTCGACCGATCGTTCCTATAGCATCTATGATATAGTGCACTGATCTTAATATGATTTTGCTATATAAAAGGAGTATAGTAAAACTAATAAATGCCGAGTTTGGTCAAGATACCTTGAAAAACAATACGTTTTTCATTCAACAACTTAACTCGACCGGTCGTTCCTGTGCCAGCTATATGATATAGCGGCCCGATATTAATAGTATTTTGCACATATATGAAGAGTATAGTAAAATTAATAAATGCCGAGTTTGGTTAAGATTTCTTGAAAAACAAAATGTTATTTCACACAATTTAATTTTCGACCGATCGTTTCTATGGCAGCTATATGATATAGTGGTCCGATCTTAATTTGATTTTGCCTATGTATGAGGCGTAAAGTAAAACTAATTAATGCCGAGTTTGGTCAAGATATCTTGAAAAACAATATGTTTTTTCATACAAGAACTTAATTTCCGACCGATCGTTCCTATGGCAGCTGTATGATATACTGGTCCGATCTTAATATGATTTTGCCTATGTATGAGGAATAATGTAAAACTAATTAATGCCGAGTTTGGTCAAGATATCTTGAAAAACAATATATTTTTCATACAACAATTTAATGTTCGACCAATCGTTCCTATAGCAGCTATATGATATAGTGCTCTGATCTTAATATGATTTTGCTTATATATAAGGAGTATAGTAAGACTAATTAATGCCGAGTTTGGTCAAGATATCTTGAAAAACAATATGTTTCTCATAGAACAATTTAATGTTCGACCGATCGTTCCTGTGCCAGCTATATGATGGTGGTCCGATATTAATAGGATTTTGCATTTATATGAGAAGTATAGTAAAACTAATAATGCCGAGTTTGGTCAAGATTTCTTGAAAAACAAAATGTTTTTTCATACAACAACTTAATTTTCGACCGATCGTTTCTATGGCAGCTATATGATATAGGGGTCCGATCTTAATTTGATTTTGCATATATATTAGTATAGTAAAACTAATAAATGCTCAGTTTGGTCAAGATATCTTGAAAAACAATATGTTTTTCATACAAGAAATTTCCGACCGATCGTTCCCATGGCAGCTGTATGATACTGGTCCGATCTTAATATGATTTTGCCTATGTATGAGGAATAATGTAAAACTAATTAATGCCGAGTTGGTCAAGATATCTTGAAAAACAATACATTTTTCATACAACAATTTAATGTTCGACCAATCGTTCCTATAGCAGCTATATGATATAGTGCTCTGATCTTAATATGATTTTGCTTATATATAAGGAGTATAGTAAGACTAATTAATGCCGAGTTTGGTCAAGATATCTTGCAAAACAATATGTTTTTCATTCAACAACTTAACTCGACCGGTCGTTCCTGTGCCAGCTATATGATATAGCGGTCCGATATTAATAGTATTTTGCATATATATGAAGAGTATAGTAAATTAATAAATGCCGAGTTTGGTTAAGATTTCTTGAAAAACAAATGTTATTTCATACAACTTAATTTTCGACCGATCGTTTCTATGGCAGCTATATGATATAGTGGTCCGATCTTAATTTGATTTTGCCTATGTATGAGGCGTAAAGTAAAACTAATTAATGCCGAGTTTGGTCAAGATATCTTGAAAAACAATATGTTTTTTCATACAAGAACTTAATTTCCGACCGATCGTTCCTATGGCAGCTGTATGATATACTGGTCCGATCTTAATATGATTTTGCCTATGTATGAGGAATAATGTAAAACTAATTAATGCCGAGTTTGGTCAAGATATCTTGAAAAACAATATATTTTTCATACAACAATTTAATGTTCGACCAATCGTTCCTATAGCAGCTATATGATATAGTGCTCTGATCTTAATATGATTTTGCTTATATATAAGGAGTATAGTAAGACTAATTAATGCCGAGTTTGGTCAAGATATCTTGAAAAACAATATGTTTCTCATACAACTTAATTTTCGACCGATCGTTCCTGTGCCAGCTATATGATATAGCGGTGCGATATCAATAGGATTTTGCATATATATGAGGAGTATAGTAAAATTAATAAATGCCGAGTTTGGTCAAGATTTCTTGAAAATAAATGTTTTTTCATACAACAACTTAATGTTCGACCGATCGTTCCTATGGCAGCTGTATGATATACTGGACCGATCTTAATATGATTTTGCCTATGTATGAGGGTAAAGTAAAACTAATTAATGCCGAGTTTGGTCAAGATATCTTGAAAAACAAGATGTTTTTTCATACAACAACTTAATTTCCGACCGACCGTTCCTATGGCAGCTATATGATATAGTGTTCCGATATTATATGATTTTGCAACTATATGAGGAGTATAGTAAAATTAATAAATGGAAAGTTTGGTCAAGATATCTTGAAAAACAATATGTTTCTCATACAACAACTTAATTTCAGACCGATCGTTCCTGTGCCAGCTATATGATATAGTGTTCCGATCTTAATATGATTTTGCCTATGTATGAGGCGTAAAGTAAACTAATAAATGCCGAGTTTGGTCAAGATATCTGGAAAAACAATATGTTTTTCATACAACAACTTAATTTCCGACCGATCGTTCCTATGGCAGCTGTATGATATACTGGTCCGATTTTAATATGATTTTGCCTATTTATGAGGAGTAATGTAAAACTAATAAATGCCGAGTTAGGTCAAGATTTCTTGAAAAACATTACATTTTTCACACAACAATTTAATGTTCGGCCGATCGGTTCTGTGGCAGCTATATGATATAGTGCACTGATCTTAATATGATTTTGCTTATATAAAAAGGAGTATAGTAAAACTAATAAATGCCGAGTTTGGTCAAGATACCTTGAAAAACAATACGTTTTTCATACAACAACGTAATTTTCGACCGGTCGTTCCTGTGCCAGATATATGACATAGCGGTCCGATATTAATAGTATTTTGCATATCTATGAAGAGTATAGTAAAACTAATAAATGCCGAGCTTGGTCAAGATTTCTTGAAAAACAAAATGTTTTTTCATACAACAACTTAATTTTTGACCGATCGTTTCTATGGCAGCTATATGATATAGGGGTCCGATCTTAATTTGATTTTGCTTATATATAATTAGTATAGTAAAACTAATAAATTCTCAGTTTGGTCAGATTTTTGAAAACAAAATGTTTTTTCATACAACAACTTAATTTTCGACCGATCGTTCCTGTGCCAGCTATATGATATAGCGGTCCAATATTAATAGGATTTTGCATATATGAGGAGTATAGTAAAACTAATAAATGCCGAGTTTGGTCAAGATTTCATGAAAATAAAATGTTTTTTCATACAACAACTTAATGTTCGACCGATCGTTCCTATGGCAGCTGTATGATATACTGGACCGATCTTAATATGATTTTGCCTATGTATGAGGAGTAAAGTAAAACTAATTAATGCCGAGTTTGGTCAAGATATCTTGAAAAACAAGATGTTTTTCATACAACAACTTAATTTCCGACCGACCGTTCCTATGGCAGCTATATGATATAGTGTTCCGATATTAATATGATTTTGCAACTATATGAGGAGTATAGTAAAATTAATAAATGGAAAGTTTGGTCAAGATATCTTGAAAAACAATATGTTTCTCATACAACAACTTAATTTCAGACCGATCGTTCCTGTGCCAGCTATATGATATAGTGTTCCGATCTTAATATGATTTTGCCTATGTATGAGGCGTAAAGTAAAACTAATAAATGCCGAGTTTGGTCAAGATATCTGGAAAAACAATATGTTTTTTCATACAACAACTTAATTTCCGACCGATCGTTCCTATGGCAGCTGTATGATATACTGGTCCGATTTTTAATATGATTTTGCCTATTTATGAGGAGTAATGTAAACTAATAAATGCCGAGTTAGGTCAAGATTTCTTGAAAAACATTACATTTTTCACACAACAATTTAATGTTCGCCGATCGGTTCTGTGGCAGCTATATGATATAGTGCACTGATCTTAATATGATTTTGCTTATATAAAAGGAGTATAGTAAAACTAATAAATGCCGAGTTTGGTCAAGATACCTTGAAAAACAATACGTTTTTCATACAACAACGTAATTTTCGACCGGTCGTTCCTGTGCCAGATATATGACATAGCGGTCCGATATTAATAGTATTTTGCATATCTATGAAGAGTATAGTAAAACTAATAAATGCCGAGCTTGGTCAAGATTTCTTGAAAAACAAAATGTTTTTTCATACAACAACTTAATTTTTGACCGATCGTTTCTATGGCAGCTATATGATATAGGGGTCCGATCTTAATTTGATTTTGCTTATATATAATTAGTATAGTAAAACTAATAAATTCTCAGTTTGGTCAAGATTTTTTGAAAAACAAAATGTTTTTTCATACAACAACTTAATTTTCGACCGATCGTTCCTGTGCCAGCTATATGATATAGCGGTCCAATATAATAGGATTTTGCATATATATGAGGAGTATAGTAAAACTAATAAATGCCGAGTTTGGTCAAGATTTCATGAAAATAAATGTTTTTTCATACAACAACTTAATGTTCGACCGATCGTTCCTATGGCAGCTGTATGATATACTGGTCCGATCTTAATATGATTTTGCCTATGTATGAGGAGTAAAGTAAAACTAATTAATGCCGAGTTTGGTCAAGATATCTGAAAAACAATATGTTTTTTCATACAACAACCTAATTCCGACCGATCGTTCCTGTGCCAGCTATATGATATAGTTCCGATCTTAATATGATTTTGCCTATGTATGAGGCGTACAGTAAAATTAATTAATGCCGAGTTTGGTCAAGATATCTTGAAAAACAATATGTTTCTCATAGAACAATTTAATGTTCGACCGATCGTTTCTATGGCAGCTATATGACATAGGGGTCGAATCTTAATTTTATTTTGCTTATATATAATTAGTATTGTAAAACTAATAAATGCTCAGTTTGGTCAAGATTTCTTGAAAAACAAAATGTTTTTTCATACAACAACTTAATTTTCGACCGATCGTTCCTGTGCCAGCTATATGATATAGCGGTCCGATATTAATAGGATTTTGCATATATATGAGGAGTATAGTAAACTAATATTTGCCGAGCTTGGTCAAGATTTCTTGAAAAACAAAATGTTTTTTCATACAACTTAATTTTTGACCGAACGTTCTATGGCAGCTATATGATATAGGGGTCCGATCTTAATTTGATTTTGCTTATATATAATTAGTATAGTAATACTAATAAATGCTCAGTTTGGTCAAGATTTTTTGAAAAACAAAATGTTTTTTCATACAACAACTTAATTTTCGACCGATCGTTCCTGTGCCAGCTATATGATATAGCGGTCCAATATTAATAGGATTTTGCATATATATGAGGGTATAGTAAAACTAATAAATGCCGAGTTTGGTCAAGATTTCATGAAAATAAAATGTTTTTTCATACAACAACTTAATGTTCGACCGATCGTTCCTATGGCAGCTGTATGATATACTGGTCCGATCTTAATATGATTTTGCCTATGTATGAGGAGTAAAGTAAAACTAATTAATGCCGAGTTTGGTCAAGATATCTGAAAAACAATATTTTTTCATACAACAACCTAATTTCCGACCGATCGTTCCTGTGCCAGCTATATGCTATAGTGTTCCGATCTTAATATGATTTTGCCTATGTATGAGGCGTACAGTAAAATTAATTAATGCCGAGTTGGTCAAGATATCTTGAAAAACAATATGTTTCTCATAGAACAATTAATGTTCGACCGATCGTTCTATGGGCAGCTATATGACATAGGGGTCGAATCTTAATTTTATTTTGCTTATATATAATAGTATTGTAAAACTAATAAATGCTCAGTTTGGTCAAGATTTCTTGAAAAACAAAATGTTTTTCATACAACAACTTAATTTCGACCGATCGTTCCTGTGCCAGCTATATGATATAGTGTCCGATCTTAATATGATTTTGCCTATGTATGAGGCGTACAGTAAAATTAATTAATGCCGAGTTTGGTCAAGATATCTTGAAAAACAATATGTTTTCATAGAACAATTTAATGTTCGACCGATCGTTTCTATGGCAGCTTATGACATAGGGGTCCGATCTTAATTTATTTTGCTTATATATTGTAATTTGCCTGATTAGAAGACGTCAGACTTTCTTGATGGTTCTTTATTCAATGATTGTTGGAGTTAGAGCTGTCCACCGTGAAGCAGTGAGAGCCGTTTTACATACATGGTTTTTAGGCTTATATACAACAAGAAGTCAGAGAGTCATGCGCGCACATATGTATACACAGCGACGGTCAAGCGTGAGAACGCTGACTTAGCCATTTGGGCGGTCGTTGCTATCAAGTGCGGATCATATTTTCGTATGCACTTGAATATGCGCAGGGCACTTAGCGTTAGGCGCGCTGCGACAAAGTCGCTGCTTATTTTTGCATTATGTTGGCATAACAACAAAGTGTTGCAGCCTTATTCATGTATGTATATACATATGTACGCATGCTACATCTCCTCCTTTTAAAAAAAATTAACGTAATTTATGTAGTTATTTTTAATTTATGTGTATGTTGTTTTAATTCATGTATATTAATATATGTTTTATTTTTGTTCTTATAAAGTACATGTATTCAATAAAATAAAAATAGTAAAATTTGTTTTTGTTTTTATACGTAAACAATTTTTTTGTTTATTTTTTTTTCAAATTAATTTGAATAACTTTAGCCTATTCTTATTGACTTTCTGAGGTTTCTTTTTTCCAATATCGATTACAATATTGTTATTATCTTCTATTTTTATTATTTTGTAGGGTCCTAAATATTGATTATCTAGCTTATGACCTGAGTCATTCTTAAGTAGTACTGAGTTTCCTCTTTCTAACTTTAAGTCATTAACTTTTTTATCATATTCTATTTTACGTTTTTGTTTTCTATTTCAATCATAGAAATTGCTCTTTTATATGCTATTTGTAATTTAAATTTAAACTCTTTTGCATAATCGTCTAAATTGTATATAGGATCTATTTGTGAAAAAGTGTTAAATTCTGTAAATTGTCTTGGTAGTTTACCGTAAACAAGTTCATAAGGACAGTAGTCATGTACTGTTGATGGGGTAGTGTTAAAACAATATGTGAAGTAATTCAACCATTCATCCCAATCATTTTTGTCTATAGAGATGTATGAACGAATGTATCGTGAATGTTCGATGATTCTTTCTACCGTTCCTAAAGTCTGGTGATGATGTGCTGTTGATAATATATTACTTATCTTCATATATTTGCACAAGTCATTAATAAGTGAATTTTTATACTCACTACCCATGTCTGTTATGAACGTCTTCATAGGACATACGTTAGTATAAATGATTCAAATATTGCTTTGGCTACTGTTTTGCGCTTTTATCTGTTACTGGTATTGAAACAGATATTTTGTAAGGTCGCATATTATAGTTTTGCATACTCATTGCCATTCTCGGTTCGAGGTAATGGGCCGATGGTATCAATTAAAACAGTGTCAAAAGCTGTGTTTGGCGTATTTGTTATTATCATTGGGGCCTTTGTATGTGTTGTAGTTTTAGCTCTTTGGCAGTCTACACACGTTTTTACATAGTTTTTTATGGTTTCTATCATTTTGGGCCAATAGTAATGTTTCTTATTTTTGATAGGGTACGCGTAATCCCTGTATGGCCTCCTTCTATTGGGTCGTTATGATATCTTAACAGGATTGCATTAATTTGACTTTCGTCATTTTTGTTACTTGTGTCACTTTTTGTAATAGCGCTATTTTATATTTAATAATGTTTATTGCCCTTATTTTTAAATTCATTATAGTGACAAACTGAAAAATTTGTTCACATGGTGACATCTGTATGTTAATGATTTTGTGTATTCCGGCTTCTGCAATAAGCCTTTGAAAAAATTGACCTAAGTCGAATTTTCATTAGAAATAAATCTTTAGCTGAAAATTGTTAAATAATTTGTTTGCCTCGTTTGAGTAAACATTTGAAATTATCATTTTTATTTTTACAAATTTCTTTACGTCGCTATTGCTAACGACTTCGTAGACATTGGGCTCGTATATTTGATCTTTAATTTTTCATCTGCAGATGTTTCCTGTCTTTTTGATGACCTTGTTTGGACTATCAATATGTTTCTGTTCATTTGTATTAAGTCTTCTACGTTTATGCGAGATAATGCATCCGCAACATGATATTCTTCCCCTTGAGGTATCAACTGTAAATTGATACTCTTCTAAATCTAGTCTCATTCTAGTCAGCTTTGAAGTAGGATTCTTCATAGAAAATAAGTATATAGTGGTCTATGATCTGTTTTTACTAAGAAATGCGTTCCAGATATATTGTCTGAAGTGTTTTATTGCCCAGTGTATAGCTGCTAATTCTGTTCTGTAGTCGATTTATTACTTCTCCCTGCGTGAAAGCTCTCGATGCATTGCAATTGGTAGTTGCGCACCGTTGCAGTCTTGTGTAAGTACTGCACCACAGCATGTTTACTTGCATCTGTGGTTATGCAAAATTCTTTGCTAAAATCAGGGTATTGCAATAAAGTAGGCTCATTATGCGTTTTTTAAGATATTGGAATGATTCTTCACATTCTTGAGTCCATTTGAATTGGACATTTTTCTTGCACAGTCTTGTCAAGTGACGTGATATTGTGCGAAATTATTAATGAATCTTCTATAGTAGTTACAAAAGACGAAACGTCGTGCACTATCCGGATCTGTTGGAGTTGGATAATTTTTAATTACATCATATTTTTTATCATCCGGAAGGATGCCATGGTCCGTAATTTATGGCCAAGGTATGTTACCTCGTGCATAAAGATGAAACATTTCTCTGGATTTAATTTAAGGTTGTGTTTTCTACAAAGCTCGAATATGCTTGTTTTTTTGAACATGTGCTTTTCAGAACAACCAATTACAACTAAATCATCCATATAAAGGAATGCTTGCGATGGTTCTAGACCAGAAAAAGCAAGTTGCATCATTCTCATAAATGAATTTGGGCTACTTTAAGGCCGTATGGTAATCGCGAAGCGATATAGCCAGTGCTCGTGGAAAAAGATGTTATATTTCTAGATTTTTCTTCTAGTTCAATTTGATGGAACCAGACATTAGGTCTAGACACGAGAAATATTTCGCTCTTCCCAATTGATCTAGGATTTCTTCTATTCTAGGTAATGGATATTTATCTGCTAGAAGTTTTTTATTTACTTGCCTATAATACACTAGAACGCCATTTTTTTTCTTTTGAATTTGGGAGTGATTTCTTAGGAACTAAGAGAAGTGGGCTATTATATTCTGATATAGATGGTTCGACTATACCATCTTTAATCAATTTTTCTACTTGTCTATTTATTTCTGGTTTTTCTGTTTCCGCATTTCTATAGTTTTTAATGTAAACCGGAGTTTTGTCTGCTAATCTTAATTTTTGTTTGTAAAAGTTGTTACTCGAAATTGCTTCTGATTCTAAACCAAATATGTCACTGTATTTGGTGCATAATTCAGTAAGTTTTGTTTTCACATGGTCTGGGAATTTAATTTTTTTTAAGACTTCATTAGTTCTAGTGGTTTGGTTTTTTTTGAACGATTTAATTTCGTAATTTTCTATTGATTCAAATTCAATGTTAGGATTTTCGATATTATATTATTATTTGTTGTATGCTGTTAGCTATAAATACCCCAGGATGAATTTCCTGATTTGGTACTAAAACAGCATCTTCATTTGACTGAAGTGATTTTTCTCACTACTTCCGACCTTGCTGGCAATAATATTGAATTGTCGATAACATTGTGTAAGAGTGGCACATGTTTTGGTATTTAAGTGATTGGTTTTAGTATTAATTCATCGTTTTGATAATCTAATATGCAATCGAATTTTCGAATGAAGTCAAGTCCCAAGATTCCGTCACACGGTACGGGGAATTCATTATTAACTATTTGGAAGTCATGACTGATTATGAAATAATCGAAGAGTAAATCAATTGTTGCTAGTCCAATTGATTGAATTGTTCCCTGACCAATTCCTGTAATATTTGTTTTGAAGGTTTGATTAATTTCAGAGCATATGCTATTATCTTTTAGAATTGATATGTTAGCCCTGTATCTATTAGTAATGTTAATGGTTTATTATTTTTTTTGATTCTGTATTTTAATTATGCTGCTGAGATTTAGATTTATATTAAAAACTTTTACGTTTTTGTTGCTCAAGGGGGCTTGAGCGTTTTCCGAGCTACTTTGTGTTACTCGTACTTGATTATTACTTCTATTATTACCTCTATTTGAGCCGCCTCTGTTCGAGCCACCTCTAGAGTTGTTGTTGTTGTGATTATTGTTATTATTGTACCCTTGGCCGCCTCTGTTATAGTTACGGCCTCTATAATTACCACGACCACGATTTCCACCGCGCTGTGGGTAATTTTGGTAATACATAATAGTATTAGTTTCTTCTGCTATATCATTGGCTGTTTCAATAAATGCTATTGCTTCGTCCATATTGTTGAATTGACGAGAACGCATAACAGCTTTAATTTCTTTGTTTAGACAATTTTTCTTCATTGCTGATACAGCTTGTTTGGTACTTAATGATTTAGCTTGTTCTAGTGTATATTCTTTTTCAATATATGCTCCTTCTAGGGACTTAGCTAACTTTTCTATCTCTTGGGTATACACGTTGGGTGTTTTGTTTTTCTGGGAAAGATTCAATAATCGTGCAGATATTTGTCGATTGACTCGCCCTTTACATTTGTTTTAATTTTATTTATGATCTGATCAATTGTATTCTCATTGCTGATTATATTCCTGGCTGGTCCTTTTAGTTTTGTTTTTATTAAAGATACTGCTAAGTTTTCATGCGCGCCCTGTATTGTTTTTATAATTTCCAATGCATCTATGAAACTACGCAGGTTTTCAGCTTTACCGCTGAAATCCGGTATAATCCTCGATGCAGTGTTTATAAATTCAATTATTTTGCGTCATGATTGGTGGTTTTTGTTCGACAATACTGGAGCTCGTGTCGGATTCTGATAAGGAATTATCTTCGTCTATTTCGGGTAAATTTATAACCGCTGGTATAGTTAAGTCTTGTAGATCTTTTTCTTCAACTTCTGGGTCAGTGTTACTTTCTGATTCGTCTTCTTCTGTGAATCTATGTCTTCCTGATCTATTAAATTTGGTTCTTCACTAGTTTCCTACTGTCAATGGGGTGTTCAAGATTGTCGGTATCGATATATCTAGATTGTACCTCCTTTGGACTGATAATAAATTTGATCTGAATTTCACCAATAATTTAGATACTATTGACCAGTGTGATTGATTTAGCTTTTCTCTGTTTTTATGTATTAATATTCTTGCTTCATTAAAGCAGTCTACTAATATCTTTGCGTGTCTATTTAAAGTTTCTGGGAGAATATTTCTATTTTGTGAGAGACATTTGTTTGATCTATCAAAGGTTTTCTTTATTTCCTGAAGGTTGGCTTTTATTTGTTGCCATTCCATATCTTTTATAACTGCCCTATAAGAAATCTTTTCATGTTTTTTTTTTTTGTATTTAATTTTACTTTTTTTTTTTTTTTCTTTAGTATTGAAATATGTGTACAAATATGTGTATTTTATTTTTTTTTGTTTTAGACCCTATCCAGGTCGTTTGCTTTACTCAAATACTTTTTCTTCAGACACTTATTGTGTACTTTATAAATTTTGAAAAATAGATTTAGGATCATTATTATTACTATTATTATCAGTAATGTTGTTATCATTGTTGAATCTTGATTTTCTACTGCTACTTTGTTAATTACATTGGCAGTGGAGTCCACTGCTTTTACATCTAATAGACCCATTTTTGCGGGTGATACATATATTATATTTAAAATTTTCTGCAAACTCAAGATTTCAACACGTTTACTAATTCTGTTATCATTCATTTACTTCATTTTTATTTCTATATATTCTTTTTTTTTCTATTTTTTTTTTTTTTTTATTTTTACATTGTTTCCTACCTGGGTTTTTGTATGGTTTTCAGGCCACACTCTAACCGGGCAACTTTTATGTCGCTCAGTTTTACAATTAGTTTTTAAGAATTAATAAAAAAAAATATGCATCGTAGTGCAATGAAAAAAAATATGCACGCAGTGCATTGTAATGAAGAAATGTATGCGCTCTTGGAAGCGCTGTCGGATCCAGTTGTTGGAGGGCGCCGGTGCTGGCTGCACAAGCTGCTTATATTGTTCCCTCGCAGTCGGCGAGACAGGTCTTCAGACTTTGAGTATTCATTTATTTTGATTTATTATAACTCATTTATTTTATTACACTTAATCAGTTGTTTTCATACTTGCATTGGCTTGAGTATTCATTTTTTTGATTTATTATAACTCATTATTTTATTACACTTAATCAGTTGTTTTCATACTTTTGCTGCACTTTTTTTTTTTTTTTTTACTATTTTGTTAAATTTGTGAGCTATAAATTGGTATTTTGTAAATTTGTATGCTTTTTATTATATTGTAGTTAGGTTTGATGTCCTCCAGTGACACCTGTCACGGTCGCCATGTAATATTTGCCTGATTAGAAGACGTCAGACTTTCTTGATGGTTCTTTATTCAATGATTGTTGGAGTTAGAGCTGTCCACCGTGAAGCAGTGAGCAGCCGTTTTACATACATGGTTTTTAGGCTTATATACAACAAGAGAGTCAGAGAGTCATGCGCGCACATATGTATACACAGCGACGGTCAAGCGTGAGAACGCTGACTTAGCCATTTGGGCGGTCGTTGCTATCAAGTGCGGATCATATTTCGTATGCACTTGAATATGCGCAGAGGGCACTTAGCGTTAGGCGCGCTGCGACAAAGTCGCTGCTTATGTTTGCATTATGTTGGCATAACAACAAAGTGTTGCAGCCTTATTCATATGTATATATACATGTACGCATGCTACAATATAATTAGTACTGTAAAACTAATAAATGCTCAGTTTGGTCAAGATTTCTTGAAAAACAAAATGTTTTTTCATACAACAACTTAATTTTCGACCGATCGTTTCTATGGCAGCTATATGACATAGGGGTCCGATCAATTTAATTTTGCTTATATATAATTAGTATTGTAAAACTAATAAATGCTCAGTTTGGTCAAGATTTCTTGAAAAACAAAATGTTTTTTTCATACAACAACTTAATTTTCGACCGATCGTTCCTGTGCCAGCTATATGATATAGCGGTCCGATATTAAGGATTTCGCATATATATGAGGAGTTTAGTAAAACTAATAAATGCCGAGTTTGGTCAAGATTTCTTGAAAAACAAAATGTTTTTCATACAACAACTTAATTTTCGACCGATCGTTCCTGTGCCAGCTATATGATATAACGGTCCGATATTAATAGTATTTTGCATATATATGAGGAGTATAGTAAAACTAATAAATGCCGAGTTTGGTCAAGATTTCTTGAAAATAAAATGTTTTTTCATACAACAACTTAATGTTCGACCGATCGTTCCTGTGCCAGCTATATGATATAACGGTCCGATATTAATAGGATTTTGCATATATATGAGGAGTATAGTAAAACTAATAAATGCCGAGTTTGGTCAAGATTTCTTGAAAATAAAATGTTTTTTCATACAACAACTTAATGTTCGACCGATCGTGCCTATGGCAGCTGTATGATATACTGGTCCGATCTTAATATGATTTTGCCTATGTATGAGGAGTAAAGTAAAACTAATTAATGCCGAGTTTGGTCAGATATCTTGAAAAACAATATGTTTTTTCATACAACAACTTAATTTCCGACCGATCGTTCCTGTGCCAGCTATATGATATAGTTCCGATCTTAATATGATTTTGCCTATGTATGAGGCGTAAAGTAAAACTAATAAATGCCGAGTTTGTTTAAGATATCTGGAAAAACAATATGTTTTTTCATACAACAATTTAATTTCCGACCGATCGTTCCTATGGCAGCTATATGATATAGTGTTCCGATATTAATATAATTTTGCATATATATGAGGAGTATAGTAAAATTAATAAATGGTAAGTTTGGTCAAGATATCTTGAAAACAATATGTTTCTCAACAACAACTTAATTTCCGACCGATCGTTCCTGTGCCAGCTATATGATATAGTGTTCCGATCTTAATATGATTTTGCCTATGTATGAGGCGTAAAGTAAAACTAATAAATGCCGAGTTTGTTTAAGATATCTGGAAAAACAATATGTTTTTCATACAAAATTTAATTTCCGACCGATCGTTCCCATGGCAGCTGTATGATATACTGGTCCGATCTTAATATGATTTTGCCTATGTATGAGGAGTAATGTAAAACTAATTATTGCCGAGATTGGTCAAGATATCTTCAAAAACAATATGTTTTTCATACAACAATTTAATGTTCGACCAATCGTTCCTATAGCAGCTATATGATATAGTGCTCTGATCTTAATATGATTTTGCTTATATATAAGGAGTACAGTAAAACTAATAAATGCCGAGTTTGGTCAAGATTTCTTGAAAATAAAATGTTTTTTTATACAACAACTTAATGTTCGACCGATCGTTCCTATGGCAGCTGTATGATATACTGGTCCGATCTTAATATGATTTTGCCTATGTATGAGGCGTAAAGTAAAACTAATAAATGCCGATTTGGTCAAGATATCTGGAAAAACAATATGTTTTTTATACAACAACTTAATTTCCGACCGATCGTTCCTATGGCAGCTGTATGATATACTGGTCCGATCTTAATATGATTTGCCTATTTATGAGGAGTAATGTAAAAGTAATAAATGCCGAGTTTGGTCAAGATTTCTTGAAAAACATTATATTTTTACACAACAATTTAATGTTCGACCGATCGGTTCTGTGGCAGCTATATGATATAGTGCACTGATCTTAATATGATTTTGATTATATAAAGGAGTATAGTAAAAGTAATAATGCCGAGTTTGGTCAAGATACCATGAAAAACAATATGTTTTTTCATACAACAACTTAATTTTCGACCGGTCGTTCCTGTGCCAGCTATATGACATAGCGGTCCGATATTATTTTGCATATCTATAAAGAGTATAGTAAAATTAAAAAATGCCGAGTTTGGTCAAGATTTCTTGAAAAACAAAATGTTTTTTCATACAACAACTTAATTTTCGACCGATCGTTTCTATGGCAGCTATATGATATAGTGGTCCGATTTTAATTTGATTTTGCCTATGTATGAGGAGTAAAGTAAAACTAATTAATGCCGAGTTTGGTCAAGATATCTTGAAAAACAATATGTTTTTTCATACAAGAACTTAATTTCCGACCGATCGTTCCTATGGCAGCTGTATGATATACTGGTCCGATCTTAATATGATTTTGCCTATGTATGAGGAGTAATGTAAAACTAATTAATGCCGAGTTTGGTCAAGATATCTTGAAAAACAATATGTTTTTTCATACAAGAACTTAATTTCCGACCGATCGTTCCTATGGCAGGTATATATAGTGTTCCGATATAATATGATTTTGCCTATGTATGAGGCGTAAAGTAAAACTAATTAATGCCGAGTTTGGTCAAGATATCTTGAAAAACAGTATGTTATACAACAATTTAATGTTCGACCGATCGGTTCTGTGGCAGCTATATGATATAGTGCACTGATCTTAATATGATTTGCTTATATAAAAGGAGTATAGTAAAACTAATAAATGCCGAGTTTGGTTAAGATATCTTGAAAACAATACGTTTTTCATACAACAACTTAATGTTCGACCGGTCGTTCCTGTGCCAGCTATATGATATAGCGGTCCGATATTAATAGTATTTTGCATATATATGAAGTATAGTAAAATTAATAAATGCCGAGTTTGGTTAAAATTTCTTGAAAAACAAAATGTTATTTCACACAACAACTTAATTTTCGACCGATCGTTTCTATGGCAGCTATATATATAGTGGTCCGATCTTAATTTGATTTTGCCTATGTATGAGGAGTAAAGTAAAACTAATTAATGCCGAGTTTGGTCAAGATATCTTGAAAAACAATATGTTTTTTCATACAAGAACTTAATTTCCGACCGATCGTTCCTATGGCAGGTATGATATAGTGTTCCGATATTAATATGATTTTGCCTATGTATGAGGCGTAAAGTAAAACTAATAAATGCCGAGTTTGGTCAAGATATCTGGAAAAACAATATGTTTTTTCAAACAACAACTTAATTTCCGACCGATCGTTCCTATGGCAGCTGTATGATATACTGGTCCGATCTTAATATGATTTTGCCTATGTATGAGGAGTAATGTAAAACTAATTAATGCCGAGTTTGGTCAAGATATCTTGAAAAACAGTATGTTATTCATACAACTTTAATGTTCGACCGATCGGTTCTGTGGCAGCTATATGATATAGTGCACTGATCTTAATATGATTTTGCTTATATAAAAGGAGTATAGTAAAACTAATAAATGCCGAGTTTGGTTAAGATATCTTGAAAAACAATACGTTTTTCATACAACAACTTAACTCGACCGGTCGTTCCTGTGCCAGCTATAGATATAGCGGTCCGATATTAATAGTATTTTGCATATATGAAGAGTATAGTAAAATTAATAAATGCCGAGTTTGGTTAAAATTTCTTGAAAAACAAATGTTATTTCACACAACAACTTAATTTTCGACCGATCGTTTCTATGGCAGCTATATGATATAGTGGTCCGATCTTAATTTGATTTTGCCTATATGAGGAGTATAGTAAAATTAATAAATGGAAAGTTTGGTCAAGATATCTTGAAAAACAATAGTTTCTCATACAACAACTTAATTTCCGACCGATCGTTCCTGTGCCAGCTATATAATATAGTGTTCCGATTTTAATATGATTTTGCCTATGTATGAGGCGTAAAGTAAAACTAATAAATGCCGAGTTTGGTCAAGATATCTGGAAAAACAATAGTTTTTTTCAAACAACAACTTAATTTCCGACCGATCGTTCCTATGGCAGCTGTATGATATACTGGTCCGATCTTAATATGATTTTGCCTATATATGAGGAGTAATAAACTAATTATTGCCGAGTTTGGTCAAGATATCTTCAAAAACAATATGTTTTTCATACAACAATTTAATGTTTGACCAATCGTTCCTATAGCAGCTATATGATATAGTGCTCTGATCTTAATATGATTTTGCTTATATAAGGAGTACAGTAAAACTAATAAATGCCGAGTTTGGTCAAGATATCTTGAAAAACAAAATGTTTTTTCATACAACAACTTAATTTCCGACCGATTGTTTCTATGGCAGCAATATGATATAGGAGTCCGATCTTAATTTGATTTGCTTATATATTATTAGTATGTAAAACTAATAAATGCTCAGTTTGGTCAAGATTTCTTGAAAAACAAAATGTTTTTTTCATACAACAACTTAATTTTCGACCGATCGTTCCTGTGCCAGCTATATATATAGCGGTCCGATATTAATAGGATTTTGCATATATATGAGGAGTATAGTAAAACTAATAAATGCTCAGTTTTGGTCAAGATTTCTTGAAAAACAAAATGTTTTTTCATACAACAACTTAATTTTCGACCGATCATTCCTGTGCCAGCTTTATGATATAGCGGTCCGATATTAGGATTTTGCATATATATGAGGATAGTAAACTAATAAATGCCGAGTTTGGTCAAGATATCTTCAAAAACAATATGTTTATCATACAACAATTTAATGTTCGACCAATCGTTCCCATAGCAGCTATATGATATAGTGCTCTGATCTTAATATGATTTTGCTTATATATAAGGAGTGCATTAAAATTAATTAATGCCGAGTTTGGTCAAGATATCTTGAAAAACAATATGTTTCTCATAGAACAATTTAATGTTCGACCGACGTTTCTATGGCAGCTATATGATATAGCGGTCCGATATTAATAGGATTTCGCATATATATGAGGAGTATAGTAAAAAAAATAAATGCCGAATTTGGTCAAGATTTCTTAAAAATAAAATGTTTTTTCATACAACAACTTAATGTTCGACCGATCTTTCCTATGGCAGCTGTATGATATACTGGTCCGATCTTAATATGATTTTGCCTATGTATGAGGAGAAGTAAAACTAATTAATGCCGAGTTTGGTCAAGATATCTTGAAAAACAATATGTTTTTTCATACAACAACTTAATTTCCGACCGATCGTTCCCATGGCAGCTATATGATATGTGTTCCGATATTAATATGATTTTGCTTATATATAAGGAGTACAGTAAAACTAATTAATGCCGAGTTTGGTCAAGATATCTTGAAAACAATATGTTTCTCATAGAACAATTTAATGTTCGACCGATCGATGCTGTACCAGCTATATGATATAGCGGTCCGATATTAATAGGATTTTGCATTTATATGAGGAGTATAGTAAAACTAATAAATGCCGAGCTTGGTCAAGATTTCTTGAAAAACAAAATGTTTTTTCATACAACAACTTAATTTTTGACCGATCGTTTCTATGGCAGCTATATGATATAGGGGTCCGATCTTAATTTGATTTTGCTTGTATATAATTAGTATAGTAAAACTAATATGCTCAGTTTGGTCAAGATTTTTGAAAAACAAAATGTTTTTTTACATACAACAACTTAATTTTCGACCGATCGTTCCTGTGCCAGCTATATGATATAGCGGTCCAATATTAATAGGATTTTGCATATATATGAGGAGTATAGTAAAACTAATAAATGCCGAGTTTGGTCAAGATTTCATGAAAATAAAATGTTTTTTCATACAACAACTTAATGTTCGACCGATCGTTCCTATGGCAGCTGTATGATATACTGGTCCGATCTTAATATGATTTTGCCTATGTATGAGGAGTAAAGTAAAACTAATTAATGCCGAGTTTGGTCAAGATATCTTGAAAAACAATATGTTTCTCATAGAACAATTTAATGTTCGACCGATCGTTTCTATGGCAGCTAAATGACATAGGGATCCGATCTTAATTTTATTTTGCTTATATATATAGTATTGTAAAACTAATAAATGCTCAGTTTGGTCAAGATTTCTTGAAAAACAAAATGTTTTTTCATACAACAACTTAATTTTCGACCGATCGTTCCTGTGCCAGCTATATGATATAGCGGTCCGATATTAATAGGATTTCGCATATATATGAGGAGTTTAGTAAAACTAATAAATGCCGAGTTTGGTCAAGATTTCTTGAAAAACAAAATGTTTTTTCATACAACAACTTAATTTTCGACCGATCGTTCCTGTGCCTATATGGTATAACGGTCCGATATTAATAGGATGCATATATATGAGGAGTATAGTAAAACTAATAAATGCCGAGTTGGTCAAGATTTCTTGAAAATAAAATGTTTTTTCATACAACAACTTAATGTTCGACCAATCGTTCCTATGGCAGCTGTATGATATACTGTTCCGATCTTAATATGATTTTGCCTATGTATGAGGAGTAAAGTAAAACTAATTAATGCCGAGTTTGGTCAAGATATCTTGAAAAACAATATGTTTTTTCATACAACAACTTAATTTTCAACCGATCGTTCCTGTGCCAGCTATATGATAACGGTCCGATATTAATAGGATTTGCATATATATGAGGAGTATAGTAAAACTAATAAATGCCGAGTTTGGTCAAGATATCTTCAAAAACAATATGTTTATCATACAACAATTTAATGTTCGACCAATCGTTCCCATAGCAGCTATATGATATAGTGCTCTGATCTTAATATGATTTTGCTTATATATAAGGAGTGCAGTAAAATTAATTAATGCCGAGTTTGGTCAAGATATCTTGAAAAACAATAGTTTTCTCATAGAACAATTTAATGTTCGACCGATCGTTTCTATGGCAGCTATATGATATAGCGGTCCGATATTAGGATTTCGCATATATATGAGGGGTATAGTAAAAAAAATAAATGCCGAGTTTGGTCAAGATTTCTTAAAAATAAAATGTTTTTTCATACAACAACTTAATGTTCGACCGATCTTTCCTATGGCAGCTGTATATACTGGTCCGATCTTAATATGATTTTGCCTATGTATGAGGAGTGAAGTAAAACTAATTAATGCCGAGTTTGGTCAAGATATCTTGAAAAACAATATGTTTTTCATACAACAACTTAATTTCCGACCGATCGTTCCTATGGCAGCTATATGATATAGTGTTCCGATATTAATATGATTTTGCTTATATATAAGGAGTACAGTAAAACTAATTAATGCCGAGTTTGGTCAAGATATCTTGAAAAACAATATGTTTCTCATAGAACAATTAATGTTCGACCGATCGTTGCTGTGCCAGCTATATGATATAGCGGTCCCGATATTAATAGGATTTTGCATTTATATGAGGAGTATAGTAAAACTAATAAATGCCGAGCTTGGTCAAGATTTCTTGAAAAACAAAATGTTTTTTCATACAACAACTTAATTTTTGACCGATCGTTTCTATGGCAGCTATATGATATAGGGTCCGATCTTAATTTGATTTGCTTATATAATTAGTATGGTAAAACTAATAAATGCTCAGTTTGGTCAAGATTTTTTGAAAAACAAAATGTTTTTTCATACAACTTAATTTCGACCGATCGTTCCTGTGCCAGCTATATGATATAGCGGTCCGATATTAATAGGATTTTGCATATATGAGGAGTATAGTAAAACTAATAGATGCCGAGTTTGGTCAAGATTTCATGAAAATAAAATGTTTTTTCATACAACAACTTAATGTTCGACCGATCGATCCTATGGCAGCTGTATGATATACTGGTCCGATCTTAATATGATTTTGCCTATGTAGGAGGAGTAAAGTAAACTAATTAATGCCGAGTTTGGTCAAGATATCTTGAAAAACAATGTGTTTTTTCATACAACAACCTAATTTCCGACCGATCGTTCCTGTGCCAGCTATATGATATAGTGTTCCGATCTTAATATGATTTTGCCTATGTATGAGGCGTACAGTAAAATTAATTAATGCCGAGTTGGTCAAGATTTCTTGAAAAACAATATGTTTCTCATAGAACAATTTAATGTTTCGACCGATCGTTTCTATGGCAGCTATATGACATAGGGGTCCGATCTTAATTTTATTTTGCTTATATATAATTAGTATTGTAAAACTAATAAATGCTCAGTTTGGTCAAGATTTCTTGAAAAACAAAATGTTTTTTCATACAACAACTTAATTTTCGACCGATCGTTCCTGTGCCAGCTATATGATATAGCGGTCCGATATTAATAGGATTTTGCATATATATGAGGAGTATAGTAAACTAATAAATGCCGAGTTTGGTCAAGATTTCTTGAAAATAAAATGTTTTTTCATACAACAACTTAATGTTCGACCGATCGTTCCTATGGCAGCTGTATGATATACTGGTCCGATCTTAATATGATTTTGCCTATGTATGAGGAGTAATGTAAAACTAATTATTGCCGAGTTTGGTCAAAATATCTTCAAAACAATAGTTTTTCATACAACAATTTAATGTTCGACCAATCGTTCCTATAGCAGCTATATGATAGTGCTCTGATCTTAATATGATTTTGCTTATATATAAGGAGTACAGTAAAATTAATAAATGCCGAGTTTGGTCAAGATTTCTTGAAAATAAAATGTTTTTTTCATACAACTTAATGTTCGACCGATCGTTGCTATGGCAGCTGTATGATATACTGGTCCGATCTTAATATTTTGCGTATGTATGAGGAGTAAAGTAAAACTAATTAATGCCGAGTTTGGTCATGATATCTTGAAAAACAATATGTTTTTTCATACAACAACTTTTTTTCCGACCGATCGTTCCTATGGCAGCTATATGATATAGTGTTCCGATAAATATTTTGCTTATATATAAGGAGTACAGTAAAACTAATGAATGCCGAGTTTGGTCAAGATATCTTGAAAAACAATATGTTTCTCATAGAACAATTTAATGTTCGACCGATCGTTCCTGTGCCAGCTATATGATATAGCGGTCCGATATTAATAGGATTTTGCATTTATATGAGGAGTATAGTAAAACTAATATTTGCCGAGCTTGGTCAAGATTTCTTGAAAAACAAAATGTTTTTTCATACAACAACTTAATTTTTGACCGAACGTTTCTATGGCAGCTATATGATATAGGGGTCCGATCTTAATTTGATTTTGCTTATATATAATTAGTATAGTAAACTAATAAATGCTCAGTTTGGTCAAGATTTTTTGAAAAACAAAATGTTTTTTCATACAACAACGAATTTTCGACCGATCGTTCCTGTGCCAGCTATAGGATATAGCGGTCCAATATTAATAGGATTTTGCATATATATGAGGAGTATAGTAAACTAATAAATGCCGAGTTTGGTCAAGATTTCATGAAAATAAATGTTTTTTCATACAACAACCTAATGTTCGACCGATCGTTCCTATGGCAGCTGTATGATATAGTGGTCCGATCTTAATATGATTTTGCCTATGTATGAGGAGTAAAGTAAAACTAATTAATGCCGAGTTTGGTCAAGATATCTTGAAAAACAAAATGTTTTTTCATACAACAACCTAATTTCCGACCGATCGTTCCTGTGCCAGCTATATGATAGTGTTCCGATCTTAATATGATTTTGCCTATGTATGAGGCGTACAGTAAAATTAATTAATGCCGAGTTTGGTAAAGATATCGTGAAAAACAATATGTTTCTCATAGAACAATTTAATGTTCGACCGATCGTTTCTATGGCAGCTATATGACATAGGGGTCCGATCTTAATTTTATTTTGCTTTTATATAATTAGTATTGTAAAACTAATAAATGCTCAGTTTGGTCAAGATTTCTTGAAAAACAAAATGTTTTTTCATACAACAACTTAATTTTCGACCGATCGTTTCTATGGCAGCTATATGACATAGGGGTCCGATCTTAATTTAATTTTGCTTATATATAATTAGTATTGTAAAACTAAAATGCTCAGTTTGGTCAAGATTTCTTGAAAAACAATATGTTTTTTCATACAACAACTTAATTTCCGACCGATCGTTCCTATGGCAGCTATATGATATAGTGTTCCGATATTAATATGATTTTGCTTATATATAAGGAGTACAGTAAAACTAATTAATGCCGAGTTTGGTCAAGATATCTTGAAAAACAATATGTTTCTCATATAACAATTTAATGTTCGACCGATCGTTCCTGTGCCAGCTATATGATATAACGGTCCGATATTAATAGGATTTTGCATATATATGAGGAGTATAGTAAAACTAATAAATGCCGAGTTTGGTCAAAATTTCTTGAAAATAAATGTTTTTTCATGTTTTTTCATACAACAACTTAATGTTCGACCGATCGTTCCTATGGCAGCTGTATGATATACTGGTCCGATCTTAATATGATTTTGCCTATGTATGAGGAGTAAGTAAAACTAATTAATGCCGAGTTTGGTCAAGATATCTTGAAAAACAATATGTTTTTCATACAACAACTTAATTTCCGACCGATCGTTCCTGTGCCAGCTATATGATATAGTGTTCCGATCTTAATATGATTTTGCTTATATATAAGGAGTACAGAAAAACTAATAAATGCCGAGTTTGGTCAAGATTTCTTGAAAATAAAATGTTTTTTCATACAACAACTTAATGTTCGACCGATCGTTCCTATGGCAGCTATATGATATAGTGTTCCGATATTAATATAATTTTGCATATATATGAGGAGTATAGTAAAATTAATAAATGGAAAGTTTGGTCAAGATATCTTGAAAAACAATATGTTTCTCATACAATAACTTAATTTCCGACCGATCGTTCCTGTGCCAGCTATATGATATAGTGTTCCGATCTTAATATGATTTTGCTTATATATAAGGAGTACAGAAAAACTAATAAATGCCGAGTTTGGTCAAGATTTCTTGAAAATAAAATGTTTTTCATACAACAACTTAATGTTCGACCGATCGTTCCTATGGCAGCTGTATGATATACTGGTCCGATCTTAATATGATTTTGCCTATGTATGAGGAGTAAAGTAAACTAATTAATGCCGAGTTTGGTCAAGATATCTTGAAAAACAATATGTTTTTTCATACAACAACTTAATTTCCGACCGATCGTTCCTATGGCAGCTATATGATAGTTTTCCGATATTAATATGATTTTGCTTATATATAAGGAGTACAGTAAAACTAATTAATGCCGAGTTTGGTCAAGATATCTTGAAAAACAATATGTTCCTCATAGAACAATTCAATGTTCGACCGATCGTTCCTGTGCCAGCTATATATATAGCGGTCCGATATTAATAGGATTTTGCATATATATGAGGAGTATAGTAAAAGTAATAAATGCCGAGTTTGGTCAAGATTTCATGAAAATAAAATGTTTTTTCATACAACAACTTAACTTTCGACCGATCATTCCTGTGCCAGCTATATGATATAGCGGTCCGATATTAATAGGATTTTTGCATATATATGAGGAGTATAGTAAAACTAATAAATGCCGAGTTTGGTCAAGATTTCTTGAAAAATAAAATGTTTTTTCATACAACAACTTAATTTTCGACCGATCGTTTCTATGGCAGCTATATGATAGGGGTCCGATCTTAATTTGATTTGCTTATATATAGTATAGTAAAACTAATAAATGCTCAGTTTGGTCAAGATTTCTTGAAAAACAAAATGTTTTTTCATACAACAACTTAATTTTCGACCGATCGTTCCTGTGCCAGCTATATGATAGCGGTCCGATATTAATAGGATTTTGCATATATATGAGGAGTATAGTAAAACTAATAAATGCCGAGTTTGGTCAAGATTTCATGAAAATAAAATGTTTTTTCATACAACACTTAACTTTCGACCGATCATTCCTGTGCCAGCTATATGATATAGCGGTCCGATATTAAAAGGATTTTGCATATATATGAGGAGTATAGTAAAACTAATAAATGCCGAGTTTGGTCAAGATTTCTTGAAAAACAAAATGTTTTTTCATACAACAACTTCATTTTCGACCGATCGTTCCTGTGCCAGCTATATGATATAGCGGTCCAATATTAATAGGATTTTGCATATATGAGGAGTATAGTAAAACTAATAAATGCCGAGTTTGGTCAAGATTCATGAAAATAAAATGTTTTTTCATACAACAACTTAATGTTCGACCGATCGTTCCTATGGCAGCTGTATGATATACTGGTCCGATCTTAATATGATTTTGCCTATGTATGAGGAGTAAAGTAAAACTAATTAATGCCGAGTTTGGTCAAGATATCTTGAAAAACAATATGTTTTTTCATACAACAACCCTTTTTACAACACTGCTTGTCAAACGCAGAGGTAAATTTTCATCAAATAAAATAAAATTGTGTACCATTAAATTTATAATTTTCGTGAAAAATAAATAAGAAAAAAACAACATTGAGCCAAACAACATTGGGCATGGATGTTAGTGCATTCACGCCCTCTCAACCGAGAGAGCTGCGACCAGAATTCGCTAAAATGAAGAATTGCTGGCGCTACACCTGCGGAAATTCGTGAAATGATTTCCCTAAATACTGTAAGTGCTTCAAATACTGCAATTAAGTGCAGTAGTAGCAATTTTGCAGCAACGACATGCACATTGACGTCGACAAACTCCATCTACGCGTCTACCTACACTGTCACAACTTCAAGTGGAGTGTGCACCATCCCAAATATTAACTACAAAAGTGTAGTTGCAGGCGCATCAGAAAATAATATCAATGAACTAGGAAAGTCATCAGTGAAATCACTCAGCTGGATGACGACCAAAATAAAACGTAAGCTGCCTTCAAGCTTTCCAAAAGCAAATGGTAAAAGGGAGGTTAATTGCATCTCAGATATCGATGGACAGACGTCTAAAGGAGATCCCAATAAACTCAAAAAACCAATTTGCAACACTGGATATGATGAAAACGATGATCCTACAGAGGAAATAGCCCATGCCGAGGCACTGGCAGAAGAGATGGAAGTAGAGCTGAATGCGGAAAAAGAAGCCAGAGTACCCAGATCCAGGAAGCCACCCCCTATCTTCATTGAAAATGTAAACAATGTGACCCAGATGGAGGCAGAGCTTGATACAGTCATTGGGTCAGATAGTTATACCCTCCACGATGGAACACAAGGAAAAGTAAGAGTTCACGTTGAAAACTCGAATTCATATCGAAGCCTAGTACAGTTTCTCAAAGAAAATAATGCACATCACTTTACATACCAACTGAAGGAAGACAAGGCCTTCAGACTTATCGTCCGCAATTTGGCTAGCACCACCCCTGAAGATAGCATTAAAGAGGAGTTTATGCGATATGGACACAATGTCCTTCGTATCCACAATCCTCGTCCTCGTAAGGCCCAACAACAGGAAAACGGTGAAGCTATTGAGGAACTAATACAAAATAATTTCTTTTCATTGATTTGGCTCGCGAGCCTAATAATAAGGATGCGCTGAAAATCAAGCAAATAGGGCGACAAAGAGTCTTGGTTGAATACCAAAGAAAAATTTGAATGCCATCCTGTGCCACAGATGCCAAGGATTTGGACATACAAAAAACTACTGTATGAGGCCTTATACCTGTGGAAAGTGTGCTCAAAATCATCCAACAGCTCAATGCAAAGAAACCTTGGTTGAGAATCTTTGCTGTATCAACTGCGGTGGAAACCATGAGGCTTGGCTAAGGGATGCAATGTGTTCAAAGCTAGAACGCAAGAAAGAAGACCAAAAGTAAGTCTTGGATTTAAAAGTAATGTCAGTGGCAAAAAGACCGTCAGCAACACATTCCAGCAACCTTAGTGCGAGGAAATATTTCGTACTGGGCTGGAAAAGTTCAATAAAGAGACGTCAATTAGGAACCCTACCCCCAAGCACCAAGATACCCCACCCCACAATAGTTCAAGGCTGGAGGCTGCAAGAAGCACTCACTGTGAAAGTCGACTCTACAAGCTATGTTTAAGGAACTTCAGGACGAATCAGTTCCTTAAACAAATGTGTCTGAGTCTATTGAACGCCAAAAAAATGATGCACAGTTCACTATATGCCTCGGATTGTGGAATGCCCGTGGTATCTCTGGGCATGTGGAGGAGCTTAAGCACTTCCTAACTGAACATAATATTGACGTGATGCTAATTACAGAGACCTGGCTTCAGACCGGTGTATCCATCTTTATTCCAGGATACAAAATTCACAAAGCGGATCATCCTAGCGATAGAGCAAGAGGAGGAGCGGCGGTGCTTATTAAGCAGGAGATCGAATATTTCCAAAATGAACCGGTAGGATGGAGAAATTGCAAATGGCCAGCATCCAGATTGCAACTAGCAGGGTGAATTAACCATTGCTTCGGCATATCTCCCGCCGCAACTGTCGTGGTCAGCAATGGAATTCCAGCAACTTTTCAGCGGACTAGGAAGAATGTTCCTTATAGGAGGCGATTTTAACGCCAAAAACAGATGCTGGGGTTGCTTTAGAGCTAACGCAAGAGGCACCTGCTTACTGGACGCGGTGCAAAATTCATCATCTGAAATACTAGCGACTGGGCAAGCCACTCATTTCCCGTTTGCCCAAAGTTACACGCCGAGTGCCATTGACTTCTTTATTTATAACGGACTTCACCCAGATGGCTTAAGTATAAGGCCTGAGTTTCAGCTATCCTCTGATCATATCCCACTAGTAGTTGGTTACGACTGTATTCCAAAGGGCAAAACAATTAAAGGTCGTCTGCTGCCTCCTGGAGCCAACATTGCTGCTTTTCGACGAGATCTAGAGGAAACTCTAGACCTAAACTTGGAAATACTTGCACCAGAAGACATCGAAGATGTATATGCGCTATTCCTGAACAAGGTTCACTCGGCAGCCCTCATTTCTGCGCCAGTAAGCCGATCAGAAAGCTCACGACCACAAGTGAGACTTCCGCCAGCAATCCATACACTACTGATTAAGAGAAGGATTAGAAGGCAGTACTGTCGAACCGGAGATCCAATTGTGGACAGGATCTACCGTAGAGTGTCGAACCGTGTCAAAAAGCTTCTGCAGCTAATAGACAAAGGGAAACCGACCGTTTTTTGGAAAATGTTTCCAGATGAATCCTCAAGTCACTCCCTATGGAGACTGACGAGAAGGTACAAACAGCAAGTGTCCCCCAAATTTCCGATCAGAAAGCCTGATGGATCTTGGGCCAGATCCCCAAAGGAACGGGCTGATGCATTTGCCGAAGACTTGGAGGATCGCTTCAAGCCTTTTAATACAAGTTCGGCAAGCATGAACAGAAGGGTTCAACTCACACTGGAGAGCCCAGGCCAGCTAAGCCTCCCAGTTGCTCCAACGTCAACGAAGTAGACCACATAGCAGCACTTAAGACAAAAAGCTCCTGGCGATGATGGCATCGACAACATAACACTAAAAGCATTGCCGGTCAGAGCAGTCCTATTTTTAGTGTTAATCTTTAATGCGGTATTGAGATTGGGGCATGTTCCAAACCAATGGAAAAAGGCGAGAATATGCATGATCTATAAGGCTGGAATGAGCCACTCGTCCTTAGACTCATACAGGCCTATCAGTTTGTTGCCCACGATCGGAAAACTATTCGAACGTTGTCTGCTTACGAGACTGCTGTCTTTGGACAGAATTAAAGAAAACATTCCCCCTTTCAGTTTGGGTTCCGAAAATCTCATGGCACACCGGAACAGCTAAATAGGGTGGTGAATTTTATCCTCGAGGGTTTCGAAGCCAAAGAGTACGTAGTGGCAGCGTACTTAGACATAAAACAAGCCTTCGACAGAGTCTGGCATGATGGGCTACTCTGCAAAATTAAGCCCTTACTGCCACCTCAACTATATTTAATTGTGCAGAGTTATTTGACAAACCGGTTATTTTCGGTAGTACTCGATGGAGTTGAGTCCAACATGAAGGCCATCGGGGCTGGCGTTCCTCAAGGGAGTGTGCTAGGGCCCACGCTCTACACCTTCTTTACCTACGATATGCCCACTGGCTCTACAATTGAAGTCGCGGACCCCCACGACCTTACAATCGCCACTTTTGCAGATGACACAGCCATCTTGTCAAGACACGAATGTGTCTACGAAGCTACCGACGTCCTGCAGCAATATCTTCACCAATTTGAAATGTGGGCCAAGCGCTGGAATATTGGCATTAATTTAAATAAATGCGCCAATGTGACCTATGCGCTACGGAGGGACATGTGTCCGGGAGTTTTCTTGCGCGGGCCAATTGGTGACTCACTTCAACAGCAACAAATACTTAGGTGTGCACCTAGACAGACGCTTGAACTTTAACAAGCACATCACAAGTGTCTCTGTAACCCTAAAGAACAGAAGGAAAACTAAGATGGCTTCTGAGGAGTAGAAATGCGTTGTCATTGAAAAATAAAGTCACCATTTATAAATCCTGCATAGCTCCCGCCTGGCGTTATGGTATCCAGGTATATGGCATTGCTGCAAAGTCCAGTCTTTCAAAAATCAGGGTGCTCCAAGCAAAAACGCTCCGATATCTGTCTGGTGCCCCCTGGTATATGAGAACCTCCGACTTGGAAAAAGACTTAGGAGTGCCCAAAGTCGGGGACATAATAAATACACAGGCCGCAAACTATATAGCGCGACTGAGAAGTCACCCTAATCGACTGGCTAGGCGTCTTCTGAATAGGCGCAGAATTGGAGGACTCCGAACGCGGAGGAGACTACGAAGGTTTCACCCAATAGATCTCTCAGATCGATTTATATAGTTGACACTGTAAATTTGTATATAAGACTTACCAGTAGAATAAGTAGATTGTAAATATTCATACAAATTTAATTTAAGTTGTTCCAGATAATAACAGAAAAATTAAAATAAAGCTAAACTTAATAATAATAATTCATACAACAACCTAATTTCCGACCGATCGTTCCAATGTCAGCTGTATGATATACTGGTCCGATCTTAATATGACTTTGCCTATGAGGAAATAATGTAAAACTAAATAATGCCGAGTTTGGTCAAGATATCTTCAAAAACAATATGTTTTTCATACAACAATTTAATGTTCGACCAATCGTTCCTATAGCAGCTATATGATATAGTGCTCTGATCTTAATATGATTTTGCTTATATAAGGAGTACAGTAAAATTAATTAATGCCGAGTTTGGTCAAGATATCTTGAAAAACAATATGTTTCTCATAGAACAATTTAATGTTCGACCGATCGTTTCTATGGCAGCTATATGACATAGAGGTCCGATCTTCATTTTATTTTGCTTATATATAATTAGTATTGTAAAACTAATAAATGCTCAGTTTGGTCAAGATTTCTTGAAAAACAAAATGTTTTTTCATACAACAACTTAATTTTCGACCGATCGTTTCTATGGCAGCTATATGACATAGGGGTCCGATCTTAATTTTATTTTGCTTATATAATTAGTATTGTAAAACTAATAAATGCTCAGTTTGGTCAAGATTTCTTGAAAAACAAAATGTTTTTTCATACAACAACTTAATTTTCGACCGATCGTTCCTGTGCCAGCTATATGATAGTGGTCCGATATTAATAGAATTTCGCATACATATGAGGAGTTTAGTAAAACTAATAAATGCCGATTTGGTCAAGATTTCTTGAAAAACAAAATGTTTTTCATACAACAACTTAATTTTCGACCGATCGTTCCTGTTTCAGGTATATGATATAACGGTCCGATATTAATAGGATTTTGCATATATATGAGGATAGTAAACTAATAATGCCGAGTTTGGTCAAGATTCTTGAAAATAAAATGTTTTTTCATACAACAACTTAATGTTCGACCAATCGTTCCTATGGCAGCTGTATGATATAGTGTTCCGATATTAATAGGATTTTGCATATATATGAGGAGTATAGTAAAACTAATAAATGCCGAGTTTGGTCAAGATTTCTTGAAAATAAAATGTTTTTTCATACAACAACTTAATGTTCGACCGATCGTTCCTATGGCAGCTGTATGATATACTGGTCCGATCTTAATATGATTTTCCTTATGTATGAGGAGTAAAGTAAAACTGATTAATGCCGATTAATGAGTTTGGTCAAGATATCTGGAAAAACAATATGTTTTTTCATACAACAACTAATTTCCGACGATTGTTCCTATGGCAGCTGTATGATATACTGGTCCGATCTTAATATGATTTTGCCTATGTATGAGGAGTAATGTAAAACTAATTATTGCCGAGTTTGGTCAAGATATCTTCAAAAACAATATGTTTTTCATACAAAAATTTAATGTTGGACCAATCGTTCCAATAGCAGCTATATGATATAGTGATCTGATCTTAATATGATTTTGCTTATATATAAGGAGTACAGTAAAACTAATAAATGCCGAGTTTGGTCAAGATTTCTTGAAAAACAAAATGTTTTTTCATACAACAACTTAATTTTCGACCGATTGTTTCTATGGCAGCTATATGATAGGAGTCCGATCTTAATTTGATTTTGCTTATATATAATTAGTATAGTAAAACTAATAAATGCTCAGTTTGGTCAAGATTTCTTGAAAAACAAAATGTTTTTCATACAACAACTTAATTTTCGACCGATCGTTCCTATGGCAGCTATATGATATAGTGTTCCGATATTAATAGGATTTTGCATATATAGAGGAGTATAGTAAAACTAATAATGCCGAGTTTGGTCAAGATTTCTTGAAAAACAAAATGTTTTTTCATACAACAACTTAATTTCCGACCGATCGTTCCTATGGCAGCTATATGATATAGTGTTCTGATCTTAATATGATTTTGCCTATGTATGAGGAGTAAAGTAAAACTAATAAATGCCGAGTTTGGTCAAGATATCTGCAAAAACAATAGTTTTTTCATACAAATTAATTTCCGACCGATCGTTTCTATGGCAGGTGTATGATATACTGGTCCGATCTTAATATGATTTGCCTATGTATGAGGATTAATGTAAAACTAATAATGCCGAGTTTGGTCAAGATATCTTCAAAAACAATATGTTTATCATACAACAATTTAATGTTCGACCAATCGTTCCTATAGCAGCTATATGATATAGTGTTCTGATCTTAATATGATTTTGCCTTTATATAAGGAGTACAGTAAAACTAATTAATGCCGAGTTTGGTCAAGATATCTTGAAAAACAATATGTTTCTCATAGAACAATTTAATGTTCGACCGATCGTTCCTGTGCCAGCTATATGATATAGCGGTCCGATATAAATAGGATTTTGCATTTATGAGGAGTATAGTAAAAAATAAATGCCGAGTTTGGTCAAGATTTCTTGAAAAACAAAATGATTTTTCATACAACAACTTAATTTCGACCGATCGTTTCTATGGCAGCTATATGATATAGGGGTCCGATCTTAATTTGATTTTGCTTATATATAATATATAGTAAAACTAATAAATGCTCAGTTTGGTCAAGATTTCTTGAGAAACAAAATGTTTTTTCATACAACAACTTAATTTTCGACCGATCGTTCTTGTGCCAGCTATATGATATAGCGGTCCGATATAATAGGATTTTGCATATATATGAGGAGTATAGTAAAACTAATAAATGCCGAGTTTGGTCAAGATTTCTTGAAAAACAAAATGTTTTTTCATACAACAACTTAATTTTCGACCGATCGTCCTGTGCCAGCTATATGATATAGCGGTCCAATATTAATAGGATTTTGCATATATGAGGAGTATAGTAAAACTAATAAATGCCGAGTTTGGTCAAGATTTCATGAAAATAAATGTTTTTTCATACAACAACTTAATGTTCGACCGATTGTTCCTATGGCAGCTGTATGATATACTGGTCCGATCTTAATATGATTTTGCCTATGTATGAGGAGTAAAGTAAAACTAATTAATGCCGAGTTTGGTCAAGATATCTTGAAAAACAATATGTTTTTTCATACAACAACCTAATTTCCGAACCGATCGTTCCTGTGCCAGCTATATGATATGTTCCGATCTTAATATGATTTTGCCTATGTATGAGGCGTAAAGTAAAACTAATAAATGCCGAGTTTGGTCAAGATATCTGGAAAAACAATATGTTTTTTCATACAACAACTTAATTTCCGACCGATCGTTCCTATGGCAGCTGTATGATACTGGTCCGATCTTAATATGATTTTGCCTATGTATGAGGAGTAATGTAAAACTAATTAATGCCGAGTTTGGTCAAGATATCTTCAAAAACAATATGTTTTTCATACAACAATTTAATGTTCGACCAATCGTTCCTATAGCAGCTATTTGATATAGTGCTCTGATCTTAATATGATTTTGCTTATATATAAGGAGTACAGTAAAATTAATTAATGCCGAGTTTGGTCAAGATATCTTGAAAAACAATATGTTCTCATAGAACAATTTAATGTTCGACCGATCGTTTCTATGGCAGCTATATGACATAGGGGTCCGATCTTAATTTTATTTTGCTTATATATAATTAGTATTGTAAAACTAATAAATGCTCAGTTTGGTCAAGATTTCTTGAAAAACAAATGTTTTTTTATACAACAACTTAATTTTCGACCGATCGTTTCTATGGCAGCTATATGATATAGGGGTCCGATCTTAATATTATTTTGCTTATATATAATTAGTATTGTAAAACTAATAAATGCTCAGTTTGAAGAAGATTTCTTGAAAAACAAAATGTTTTTTCATACAACAACTTAATTTTCGACCGATCGTTCTGTGCCAGCTATGATATAGCGGTCCGATATTAATAGGATTTCGCATACATATGAGGAGTTTAGTAAAACTAATAAATGCCGAGTTGTGTCAAGATTTCTTGAAAAACAAAATGTTTTTCATCCAACAACTTAATTTTCGACCGATCGTTCCTGTGCCAGCTATATGATATAACAGTCCGATATTAATAGGATTTTGCATTATATGAGGATAGTAAAAATAATAAATTCCGAGTTTGGTCAAGATTTCTTGTAAATAAAATGTTTTTCATACAACAACTTAATGTTCGACCAATCGTTCCTATGGCAGCTGTATGATATACTGGTCCGATCTTAATATGATTTTCCTTATGTATGAGGAGTAAAGTAAAACTGATTAATGCCGAGTTTGGTCAAGATATCTTGAAAAAACAGTATGTTTTTTCATACAACAACTTAATTTCCGACCGATCGTTCCTATGGCAGCTTTATGATATGGTGTTCCGATATTAATATGATTTTGCATATATATGAGGAGTATGTCAAATATATTGCAGTAAAAATGGATTTTTCTCAATAGAGTTTTGTTCGACAGATCGTTCCTGTGCCGGCTATATGATATAGTGTTCTGATCTTAATATGATTTTGCCTATGTATGAGGAGTAAAGTAAAACTAATAAATGCCGAGTTTGGTCAAGATATCTGCAAAAACAATATGTTTTTCATACAAATTAATTTCCGACCGATCGTTTCTATGGCAGGTGTATGATATACTGGTCCGATCTTAATATGATTTTGCCTATGTATGAGGATTAATGTAAAACTAATTAATGCCGAGTTTGGTCAAGATATCTTCAAAAACAATATGTTTCATACAACAATTAATGTTCGACCAATCGTTCCTATAGCAGCATATGATATAGTGTTCTGATCTTAATATGATTTTGCCTTTATATAAGGAGTACAGTAAAACTAATTAATGCCGAGTTTGGTCAAGATATCTTGAAAAACAATATGTTTCTCATAGAATAGTTAAATGTTCGACCGATCGTTCCTGTGCCAGCTATATGATAATGGGTCCGATATTAATAGGATTTTGCATATATATGAGGAGTATAGTAAAATTAATAAATGCCGAGTTTGGTCAAGATTTCTTGAAAAACAAAATGTTTTTTCATACAACACTTAATTACCGACCGATCGTTCCTATGGCAGCTATATGATAAAGTGGTCCGATATTAATAGGATTTTGCATATACATGAAGAGTATAGTAGACTAATAAATGCCGAGTTTGGTCAAGATATCTTGAAAAGCAATATGTTTTTCATACAACAATTTAATGTTCGACCGATCGGTTCTGTGGCAGCTATAGATATAGTGTTTGATCTTAATATGATTTGCCTATGTATGAGGAGTATAGTAAAAACTAATTAATGCCGAGTTTGGTCAAGATTTCTTGAAAAACATTTTTTTTCATACAACAATTTAATTTCGATCAATCGTTCCTATGGCAGCTATATGATATAGCGGCCCGATATTAATATGATTTTGCATATATGAGGAGTATAGTAAAATTAATAAATGGAAAGTTTGGTCAAGATATCTTGAAAAGCAATGTTTTTCACACAATTTAATGTTCGACCGATCGGTTCTGTGGCAGCTATATGATATAGTGCACTGATCTTAATATGATTTGCTTATATAAAGGAGTATAGTTAAACTAATAAATGCCGAGTTTGGTCAAGATATCTTGAAAAACAATATGTTTTTCATACAACAATTTAATGTTCGACCGATCGTTCTGTGGCAGCTATATGATATTGTGTTCCGGTATTAAGGATTTTGCATGCATATGAGGAGTATAGTAAAACTAATAAATGCTCAGATTGGTCAAGATATCTTTAAAAAAATTGTTTTTTCATACAACTTAATTTTCGAACGGTCGTTTCTATGGCAGCTATATGATATAGTGGTCCGATCTTAATGTGACTTTGCTTATATAAAGGAGTATATTAAAATTAATAAATGGAGAGCTTGGTCAAGATATTTTGAAAAACATGTTTTTCATACAACAATTATAAATTGTTCGACCGATCGTTCCTGTGGCAGCTATTGATATAGTGCTTGATCTTAATAGGATTTTGAATATACATGAGAAGTATAGTAAAACTAATTAATGCCGAGTTTGGTCAAGATATCTGAAAAACAAATTGTTTTTCATTGAACAATTAATGTTCGACCGATCGTTCCTGTGGCAGCTGTATGATATAGTGCTCTGATCTTAATAGGATTTTGAATATACATGAGGAGTATAGTAAAAAATTAATGCCGAGTTTGGTCAAGATATCTTGAAAAACAAATTGTTTTTTCATTGAACAATTTAATGTTCGACCGATCGTTCCATTGCCAGCTATATGATATAGCTGTCCGATATTAATAGGATTTTGAATATATGAGGAGTATAGTAAAACTAATAAATGTCGAGTTTGGTCAAGATTTCTTGAAAAACAAAATGTTTTTTCATACAACACCTTAATTTCCGACCGATCGTTCCTATGGCAGCTGTATGATATACTGGTACGATCTTAATATGATTTTGCCTATGTATGAGGAGTAAAGTAAAACTAATTAATGCCGAGTTTGGTCAAGATATCTTGAAAATAATATGTTTTTCATACAACACCTTAATTTCCGACCGATCGTTCCTGTGGCAGCTATATGATATAGTGGTCCAATCTTAATTTGATTTTGCTTATATATAAGGAGTATAGTAAACTAATAAATACCGAGTTTGGTCAAGATATCTTGAAAAACAATATGTTTTCCATACAACAATTTAATGTTCGACCGATCGTTCCTATGGCAGCTATATGTATAGTGGTCCGATATAATAGGATTTTGCATATACATGAGGAGTATAGTAAAACTAATTAATGCCGAGTTTGGTCAAGATTTCTTCAAAAACAAAAGTTTTTTCATACAACAACTTAATTTTCGACCGATCGTTCCTATGGCAGCTGCATGATATAGTGGTCCGATCTTAATATGATTTTGCCTATGTATAAGGAGTAAAGTATGATATAGTGGTCCGATGTTAATAGGATTTGCATATACATGAGGAGTATAGTAAAATAATAAATGCCGAGTTTGGTCAAGATTCTTGAAAAACAATATGTTTTTCACACAACAATTAATGTTCGACCGATCGGTTCTGTGACAGCTATATGATATAGCACTGATCTTAATATGATTTTGCTTATATATAAGGAGTATAGTAAAACTAATAAATGCCGAGTTTGGTCAAGATATCTTGAAAAACAATGTTTTTTCATACAACAACTTAATTTTCGACCGGTCGTTTTATGGCAGCTATATGATATAGTGTTCCGATATTAATATGATTTGCATATATAGGAGTATAGTAAAATAATAAATGGAAAGTTTGGTCAAGATATCTTGAAAAGCAATGTTTTTCACACAACAATTTAATGTTCGGCCGATCGGTTCTGTGGCTATATTATAAAGTGCACTGATCTTAATATGATTTGCTTATATATAAGGAGTAGTAAAAACTAAAAAATGCCGAGTTTGGTCAAGATATCTTGAAAATAATATGTTTTTCATACAACAATTTAATGTTCGACCGATCGTTCCTGTGGCAGCTTATGATAGTGGTCCGATATTAATAGGATTTGCATATATGAGGAGTATAGTAAATCTAATAAATGCCGAGTTTGGTCAAGATTTCTTCAAAAACAAAATGTTTTTCATACAACAACTTAATTTTCGACCGATCGTTCCTATGGCAGCTGCATGATATAGTGGTCCGATCTTATATGATTTTGCCTATGTATAAGGAGTAAAGTATGATATAGTAGTCCGATGTTAATAGGATTTTGCCATATACATGAGGAGTATAGTAAAACTAATAAATGCCGAGTTTGGTCAAGATTTCTGAAAAACAATATGTTTTTCACACAACAATTTAATGTTCGACCGATCGGTTCTGTGGCAGCTATATGATATAGTGCACTGATCTTAATATGATTTGCTTATATATAAGGAGTATAGTAAAACTAATAATGCCGAGTTTGGTCAAGATATCTTGAAAACAATGTTTTTCATACAACAACTTAATTTTCGACGGTCGTTCTTATGGCAGCTATATGATATAGTTCCGATATTATGATTTTGCATATATATGAGGAGTATAGTAAAATTAATAAATGGAAAGTTTGGTCAAGATATCTTGAAAAGCAATGTTTTTCACACAACAATTTAATGTTCGACCGATCGGTTCTGTGGCAGCTATATGATATAGTGCACTGATCTTAATATGATTTTACTTATATATAAGGAGTATAGTTTAAACTAATAAATGCCGAGTTTGGTCAAGATATCTTGAAAAACAATATGTTTTTCATACAAAAATTTAATGTTCGACCGATCGTTCTGTGGCAGCTATATGATATAGTGTTCGGTATTAATAGGATTTTGCAGGCATATGAGGAGTATAGTAAAACTAATAAATGCTCAGATTGGTCAAGATTTCTTCAAAAACAAAATGTTTTTTCATACAACAACTTAATTTCGACCGATCGTTCCTATGGCAGCTGCATGATATAGTGGTCGATCTTAATATGATTTTGCCTATGTATAAGGAGTAAAGTATGATATAGTGGTCCGATGTTAATAGGATTTTGCATATACATGAGGAGTATAGTAAAACTAATAAATGCCGAGTTTGGTCAAGATTCTTGAAAAACAATATGTTTTTCACACAACAATTTAATGTTCGACCGATCGGTTCTGTGGCAGCTATATGATATAGTGCACTGATCTTAATATGATTTTGCTATATATAAGGAGTATAGTAAAACTAATAAATGCCGAGTTTGGTCAAGATATCTTGAAAAACAATGTTTTCATACAACAACTTAATTTTCGACCGGTCGTTCTTATGGCAGCTATATGATATAGTGTTCCGATATAATATGATTTGCATATATATGAGGAGTATAGTAAAATTAATAAATGGAAGTTTGGTCAAGATATCTTGAAAAGCAATGTTTTTCACACAACAATTTAATGTTCGACGATCGGTTCTGTGGCAGCTATATGATATAGTGCACTGATCTTAATATGATTTTACTTATATATAAGGAGTATAGTTAAACTAATAAATGCCGAGTTTGGTCAAGATATCTTGAAAAACAATATGTTTTTCATACAAAAATTTAATGTTCGACCGGTCGTTCTTATGGCAGCTATATGATATATTGTTCGATCTTAATGTGACTTTGCTATATAAGGAGTATATTAAAATTAATAAATGGAGAGCTTGGTCAAGATATTTGAAAAAACATGTTTTTCATACAACAATTATTAAATTGTTCGACCGATCGTTCCTGTGGCAGCTATATGATATAGTGCTCTGATCTTAATAGGATTTTGAATATACATGAGGAGTATAGTAAAACTAATTAATGCCGAGTTTGCTCAAGATATCTTGAAAAACAAATTGTTTTTTATTGAACAATGTAATGTTCGACCGATCGTTCCAGTGCCAGCTATGATATAGCTGTAAGATATTAATAGGATTTGAATATATATGAGGAGTATAGTAAAACTAATAAATGTCGAGTTTGGTCAAGATTTCTTGAAAAACAAAATGTTTTTTCATACAACACCTTAATTTCCGACCGATCGTTCCTATGGCAGCTGTATGATATACTGGTACGATCTTAATATGATTTTGCCTATGTATGAGGAGTAAAGTAAAACTAATTATGCCGAGTTTGGTCAAGATATCTTGAAAAACAATATGTTTCTCATAGAACAATTTAATGTTAGACCGATCGTTCCTGTGGCAGCTATATGATATAGTGGGTCCAATCTTAATTTGATTTTGCTTATATAAGGAGTATAGTAAAACTAATAAATAC
>JAURSC010000266.1:0-58998 GCA_030788265.1 Drosophila americana | reverse complement strand
TTCGCATATATATGAGGAGTATAGTAAAACTAACAAGGCCGAGTTTGGTCAAGATATCTTGATAAACAAAATGTTCTTTCATACAACAACTTATTTTCGACCGATCGTTCTATGGCAGCCATATGATATAGTGGTCAGATCTTAATAGATTTCGCATATATATGAGGAGTACAGTAACACTAATAAATGCCAAGTTTGGTCAAGATATCTTGAAAAACAAAAGGGTTTTTTATACAACAACTTAATTTTCGACCGATCGTTCTATGGCAGCTTATGATATAGTGGTCCGATCTTAATAGGATTTTGCATATTTATGAGGAGTTTAGTAAAATTCATATATGCCGAGTTTGGTCAAGACATTTTGAAAAATAGAATATTTTTTATACAAGTTGATTTTCAACCGATCGTTCCTATGGCAGCTATATGATATAGTGATCAGATCTAATAGGTTTCGCATATATATGAGGAGTATAGTAACACTAATAAATGCCAAGTTTGGTCAAGATATCTTGATAAACAAAATGTTTTTTCATACACACTTAATTTTCGACCGATCGTTCTTATGGCAGCTTTATGATATAGTGGTCCGATCTTAATAGGATTTTGCATATATATGAGGAGTTTAGTAAAATTCATACATGCCGAGTTTGGTCAACACATTTTGAAAATAGAATATTTTTTATACAAGTTGATTTTCAACCGATCGTTCCTATGGCAGCTATATGATATAGTGATCAGATCTTAATAGGGTTTCGCATATATATGAGGAGTATAGTAACACTAATAAATGCCAAGTTTGGTCAAGATATCTTGATAAACAAAATGTTTTTTCATACAACAACTAATTTTCGACTGATCGTTCCTATGGCAGCTATATGATATAGTGGTCAGATCTTAATAGGATTTGGCAATATATGAGAGTATAGTAACACTAATAAATGCCAAGTTTGGTCAAGATATCTTGAGAAACAAAAGGTTTTTTATACAACAACTTAATTTTCGACCGATCGTTCTTATGGCACCTTATGATATAGTGGTCCGATCTTAATAGGATTTTGCATATATATGAGGAGTTTAGTAAAATTCATAACTGCCGAGTTTGGTCAACACATTTGAAAAAAAGAATATTTTTTTATACAACTTAATTTTCAACCGATCGTTCCTATGGCAGCTATATGATATAGTGGTCAGATCTTAATAGGGTTTCGCATATATATGAGGAGTATAGTAAACTAATAAATGCCAGTTGGTCAAGATATCTTGAAAAACAAAATGTTTTTCATCCAACAACTTAATTTTCGACAGATCGTTCCTATGGCAGCTATATGATATAATGGTCAGCTCTTTATAGGATTTTACATATACATGAGGAGAATAGTAAAACTCATAAATGCCGAGTTTGGTCAAGATATCTTGAAAAACAAAATGTTTTTTCATACAACAACTTAATTTTCGACCGATCGTTCCTAAGGCAGCTATATGATATAGTGGTCCGATCTTAATAGGATTTTTCATATACATAAAGAGTATAGTAATCCAATTAATGCCTAGTTTGGTAAGATATCTTGATAAACAAAATGTTTTTCATACAACTTAATTTTCGACCGATCGTTCCTATGGCAGCTTTATGAGATAGTGGTCCGATCTTAATAGGATTTTGCATATATATGAGGAGTATAGTAAAACTTATATATGCCGAGTTTGGTCAAGACATCCTGAAAAATAGAATATTTTTTTATACAACTTAATTTTCAACCGATCGTTCCTATGGCAGCTATATGATATAGTGGTCAGATCTTAAAGGGTTTCGGATATATATGAGGAGTATAGCAAAACCAATTAATGCCTAGTTTGGTCAAGATATCTTGATAATCAAAATGTTTTTTCATACAACTAAATTTTCGACTGATCGTTCCTATGGCAGCTTAATGATATAGTGGTCAGATCTTAATAGGGTTTCGCATATATATGAGGAGTATAGTAACACTAATAAATGCCAAGTTTGGTCAAGATATCTTGATAAACAAAATGTTTTTTCATACAACAACTTAATTTTCGACCGATCGTTCTTATGGCAGCTTTATGATATAGTGGTCCGATCTTAATAGGATTTTGCATATATATGAGGAGTATAGTAATATTGCCGAGTTTGGTTAAGACATCTTGAAAAAAGAATATTTTTTATACAACTTAATTTTCAACCGATCGTTCCTATGGCAGCTATATGATATAGTGGTCAGATCTTAATAGGGTTCGCATATATGAGGAGTATAGTAAAACTAACAACTGCCGAGTTTGGTCGAGATATCTTGATAAACAAAATGTTCTTTCATACAACAACTTAATTTTCGACCGATTGTTCTATGGCAGCCATATGATATAGTAGTCCGATCTTAATGGTATTTTGCATGTATATTAGGAGTATAGTAAAACCAATTAATGCCGAGATTGGTCAAGATATCTTGATAAACAAAATGTTTTTCATCCAACAACTTAATTTTCGACAGATTGTTCCTATGGCAGCTATATGATATAGTGGTCAGATCTTTATAAGATTTTACATATACTTAGGGAGTATAGTAAAACTCATAAATGGCGAGTTTGGTCAAGATATCTTGAAAAACAAATGTTTTTTCTTACAACAACTTAATTTTCGACCGATCGTTCCTAGGGCAGCTATATGATATAGTTGTCCGATCTTAATAGGATTTTGCATGTACATGAAGAGTATAGTAAATCCAATTAATTCCTAGTTTGGTCAAGATATCTTGATAAACAAAATGTTTTTTCATACAACTTAATTTTCGACCGATCGCTCCTATGGCAGCTATATGATATAGTAGTCAGATCTTAATAGGGTTTCGCATATTTATGAGGAGTATAGTAAAACTAACAACTGCCGAGTTTGGTCGAGATATCTTGATAAACAAAATGTTCTTTCATACAACAACTTATTTTCGACCGATTGTTCCTATGGCAGCCATATGATATAGTAGTCCGATCTAATAGTATTTTGCATGTATATTAGCAGTACAGTAAAACCAATTAATGCCGAGTTTGGTCAAGATTGCTTGAAAAAAAAATGTTTTTCATCCAACAACTTAATTTTCGACAGATCGTTCCTATGGCAGCTATATGATATACTGCTCAGCTCTTTATAGGATTTTACATATACATGAGGAGTACAGTAAAACTCATAAATGCCGAGTTTGGTCAAGATATCTTGAAAACAAAATGTTCTTTCATACAACAACTTAATTTTCGACCGATCGTTCCTATGGCAGCTATATGATATAGTGGTCCGATCTTAATAGGATTTAGCATTTATATGAGGAGTATAGTAAAACTAATAAATGCCGAGTTTGGTCAAGATATCTTAAAAATAGAATATTTTTTCAAACAACTTAATTTTCGACAGATCGTTCCTATGGCAGCTGTATGATATAGTGGTCAGCTCCTTATAGGATTTTACATATACATGAGGAGTACAGTAAAACCCATAAATGCCGAGTTTGGTCAAGATATCTTCAAAAACAAAATGTTTTTTCATACAACTTAATTTTCGACCGATTGTTCCTATGGCAGCTATATGATATGGTGGTCAGCTCTTTAAGGGATTTAGCATATACATGAGGAGTACAGTAAAACTCATAAACGCTGTGTTTGGTCAAGATATCTTGAAAACCAGAATAGCTTAATACATCAACTTAATTTTTGACCGATCGTTTGTATTGCAGATATATGATATAGTGGTCCGATCTTAATAGGATTTTGCATTTATATGAGGAGTATAGTAACACTAATAAATGCCAAGTTTGGTCAAGATATCTTGAAAAACAAAATGTTTTTCATCCAACAACTTAATTTTCGACAGATTGTTCCTATGGCAGCTATATGATATAATGGTCAGCTCTTTATAGGATTTTACATATACATGAGGAGAATAGTAAAACTCATAAATGCCGAGTTTGGTCAAGATATCTTGAAAAACAAAATGTTTTTTCATACAACAACTTAAATTTCGACCGATCGTTCCTAAGGCAGCTATATGATATAGTAGTCCGATCTTAATAGGATTTTTCATATACATAAAGAGTATAGTAAATCCAATTAATGCCTAGTTTGGTAAAGATATCTTGATAAACAAATGTTTTTTCATACAACTTAATTTTCGACCGATCGTTCCTATGGCAGCTTTATGAGATAGTGGTCCGACCTTAATGGGATTTTGCATATATATGAGGAGTATAGTAAAACTCATATATGCCGAGTTTGGTCAAGACATCTTGAAAAATAGAATATTTTTTTATACAACTTAATTTTCAACCGATCGTTCCTATGGCAGCTATATGATATAGTGGTCAGATCTTAAAAGGGTTTCGGATATATATGAGGAGTATAGCAAAACCAATTAATGCCGAGTTTGGTCAAGATATCTTGATAATCAAAATGTTTTTCATACAACTAAATTTTCGACCGATCGTTCCTATGGCAGCTTAATGATATAGTGGTCAGATCTTAATAGGGTTTCGCATATATATGAGGAGTATAGTACACTAATAAATGCCAAGTTTGGTCAAGATATCTTGATAAACAAAATGTTTTTTCATACAACAACTTAATTTTCGACCGATCGTTCTTATGGCAGCTTTATGATATAGTGGTCCGATCTTAATAGGATTTTGCATATATATGAGGAGTATAGTAAATATATGCCGAGTTTGGTTAAGACATCTTGAAAAATAGAATATTTTTTTATACAACTTAATTTTCAACCGATCGTTCCTATGGCAGCTATATGATATAGTGGTCAGATCTTAATAGGGTTTCGCATATATATGAGGAGTATAGTAAAACTAACAACTGCCGAGTTTGGTCGAGATATCTTGATAAACAAAATGTTCTTTCATACAACAACTTAATTTTCGACCGATTGTTCCTATGGCAGCCATATGATATAGTAGTCTGATCTTAATAGTATTTTGCATGTATATTAGATTAGTACAGTAAAACCAATTAATGCCGAGTTTGGTCAAGATTGCTTGAAAAATAAAATGTTTTTCATCCAACAACTTAATTTTCGACAGATCGTTCCTATGGCAGCTATATGATATAGTGCTCAGCTCTTTATAGGATTTTACATATACATGAGGAGTACAGTAAAACTCATAAATGCCGAGTTTGGTCAAGATATCTTGAAAAACAAAATGTTCTTTCATGCAACAACTTAATTTTCGACCGATCGTTCCTATGGCAGCTATATATATAGTGGTCCGATCTTAATAGGACTTAGCATTTATATGAGGAGTATAGTAAAACTAATAAATGCCGAGTTTGGTCAAGATATCTTAAAAATAGAATATTTTTTCAAACAACTTAATTTTCGACAGATCGTTCCTATGGCAGCTATATGATATAGTGGTCAGCTCCTTATAGGATTTTACATATACATGAGGAGTACAGTAAACCCATAAATGCCGAGTTTGGTCAAGATATCTTCAAAAACAAAATGTTTTTTCATACATCAACTTAATTTTCGACCGATTGTTCCTATGGCAGCTATATGATATGGTGGTCAGCTCTTTAAGGGATTTAGCATATACATGAGGAGTACAGTAAAACTCATAAACGCCGTGTTTGGTCAAGATATCTTGAAAACCAGAATAGCTTATACATCAACTTAATTTTGACCGATCGTTTGTATTGCAGATATATGATATAGTGGTCCGATCTTAATAGGATTTTGCATTTATATGAGGAGTATAGTAAAACCAATTAATGCCGAGTTTGGTCAAGATATTTGATAAACAAAATGTTTTTCATAAAACAACTTAATTTTCGACCGATCGTTCCTATGGCAGCTATATGATATAGTGGTCAGCTCTTTATAGGATTTTACATATACATGAGGAGTACAGTAAAACTCATAATGCCGAGTTTGGTCAAGATATCTTGAAAAACAATATGTTTTTTATACAACAACTTAATTTTCATCCGATTGTTCCTATGGCAGCCATATGACTACTAAATCCGATCTTAATGGTATTTTGCAGTATATTAGGAGCATAGTAAAACCAATTAATGCCGAGTTTGGTCAAGATTTTTGAAAAACAAATGTTTTTCATCCAACAACTTAATTTTCGACCGATTGTTCCTATGGCAGCTATATGATATGGTGGTCAGCTCTTTATAGGATTTAGCGTATACATGAGGAGTACAGTAAAACTCATAAACGCCGAGTTTGGTCAAGATATCTTGAAAACCAAATATTTTTTCATACAACAACTTTATTTTGTCCGATCGTTTCTATGGCAGCTATATGATATAGTGGTCCGATCTTAATAGGATTTTGCATTTATATGAGGAGTATAGTAAAACCAATTAATGCCGAGTTTGGTCAAGATATCTTGATAAACAAAATGTTTTTTCATAAAACAACTTAATTTTCTACCGATCGTTCCTATGGCAGCTATATGATATAGTAGTCCGATCTTAATAGGATTTTGCATATATATGAGGAGTATAGTAAAACTAATAAATGCCGAGTTTGGTCAAGATATCTTGATAAACAAAATGTTCTTTCATACAACAACTTAATTTTCGACCGATTGTTCCTATGGCAGACATATGATATAGTCGTCAGATCTTAATAGGATTTCGCAAGTATATAAGGAGTATAGCAAAAACAATTAATGCCGAGTTTGGTCAAGATATCTTGAAAAATAAAATGATTTTTCATACAACATAATTTTCGACCGATCGTTCCTATGGCAGCTATATGATACAGTCAGATCTTAATAGGATTTCGCATATATATGAGGAGTATAGTAAAACTAACAACTGCCAAGTTTGGTCAAGATATCTTGATAAACAAAATGTTCTTTCATACAACAACTTAATTTTCGACCTATTGTTCCTATGGCAGACATATGATATAGTCGTCAGATCTTAATAGGATTTCGCAAATATATAGGAGTATAGCAAAACCAATTAATGCCGAGTTTGGTCAAGATATCTTGAAAAACAAAATGTTTTTTCATACAACTTAATTTTCGACCGATCGTTCCTATGGCAGCTTTATGATATAGTGGTCCGATCTTAATAGGATTTTGCGTATATATGAGGAGTATAGTAAAACTAACAACTGCCGAGTTTGGTCAAGATATCTTGATAAACAAAATGTTCTTTTATACAACAACTTAATTTTCGACAGATCGTTCCTATGGCAGCTATATGATATAGTGGTCAGCTCATTATAGGATTTTACATATACATGAGGAGTATAGTAAAACTCATAAATGCCGAGTTTGTTCAAAATATCTTGAAAAACAAAATGTTTTTTCATACAACAACTTAATTTTCGACCGATCGTTCCTAAGGCAGCCACATGATATAGTAGTCCGATCTTAATAGTATTTTGCATGTATATTAGGAGTATAGTAAAACCATTAATGCCGAGTTTGGTCAAGATTTCTTGAAAACAAAATGTTTTTCATCCAACAACTTAACACTTTGACAGATCGTTCCTATGGCAGCTATATGATATAGTGGTCAGCTCTTTATAAGATTTACATATACATGAGGAGTATAGTAAAACTCATAAATGCCGAGTTTGTTCAAGATATCTTGAAAAACAAAATGTTTTTCATACAACAACTTAATTTTCGACCGATCGTTCCTATGGCAGCTATATGATATAGTGGTCAGATCTTTATAGGATTTTGCATATACATGAAGAGTATAGTAAAACCAATTAATGCCTAGTTTGATCAAGATATCTTGATAAACAAAATGTTTTTTCATACAACTTAATTTTCGACCGATCGTTCCTATGGCAGCTTTATGATATAGTGGTCCGATCTTAATAGGATTTTGCATACATATGAGGAGTATAGTAAAACTAACAACTGCCGAGTTTGGTCAAGACATCTTGATAAACAAAATGTTCTTTCATACAACAACTTAACACTTTGACGATCGTTCCTATGGCAGCTATATGATATAGTGGTAGCTCTTTATAAGATTTTACATATACTGAGGAGTATAGGAAAACTCATAATGCCGAGTTTGTTCAAGATATCTTGGAAAACAAAATGTTTTTTCATACAACATCGCTCCTATGGCAGCCATATGATATAGTGGTCCGATCTTAATAGGATTTTACATATACATGAGGAGTATAGTAAAACTTATAAATGCCGAGTTTGGTCAAGATATCTTGAAAAACAAATGTTTTTTCATACAACAACTTAATTTGCGGCCGATTGTTCCTATGGCAGCTATATGACATGGTGGTCAGCTCTTTATAGGATTTAGCATATACATGAGGAGTACAGTAAAACTCATAATGCCGAGTTTGGTCAAGATATCTTGAAAACCAAATATTTTTTCATACAACAACTTAATTTTTGACCGATCGTTCTATGGCAGCTTATGATATAGTGGTCCGATCTTAATAGTATTTTGCATGTATATGAGGAGTAAAGTAAACTAACAAGTGCCGAGTTTGGTCAAGATATCTTGAAAATAGAATATTATTTCAAACAACTTAATTTTTGACCGATCGTTCCTATGGCAGCTATATGATATAGTGGTCCGATCTTAATAGGATTTTGTATTTATTAGGAGTATAGTAAAACCAATTAATGCCGAGTTTGTTCAAGATATCTTGATAAACAAAATGTTTTTTCATAAAACACTTTATTTTCGACCGATCGTTCCTATGGCAGCCATATGATATAGTGGTCCGATCTTAATAGGATTTCGCATTTCTATGAGGAGTATAGTAAACCAATTAATGCCGAGTTTAGTCAAGATATCTTGATAAACAAAATGTTTTTCCATAAAACAACTTCATTTTCGACCGATCGTTCCTATGGCAGCCATATTATATAGTGGTCCGATCTTAATAGGATTTTGCATTTATATGAGGAGTATAGTAAAACCAATTAATGCCGAGTTTGTTCAAGATATCTTGATAAACAAAATGTTTTTTCATAAAACACTTTAATTTTCGACCGATCGTTCCTATGGCAGCCATATGATATAGTGGTCCGATCTTAATAGGATTTCGCATATATATGAGGAGTATAGTAAAACTAACAAGTGCCGAGTTTGGTCAAGATATCTTGATAAACAAAATGTTCTTTCATACAACAACTTAATTTTCGATCGATCGTTCCTATGGAAGCCATATGATATAGTGGTCAGATCTTAATTGGATTTTGCAAATATATGAGGAGTATAGCAAATCCAATTAATGCCAAGTTTGGTCAAGATATCTTAATAACAAAATGTTTTTCATACAACTAAATTTTCGACCGATCGTTCCTATGGTAGCTTAATGATATAGTGGTCAGATCTTAATAGGGTTTCGCATATATATGAGGAGTATAGTAACACTAATAAATGCCAAGTTTGGTCAAGATATCTTGAAAAACAAAATGTTCTTTCATACAACAACTTAATTTTCGACCGATTGTTCCTATGGCAGCCATATGATATAGTGGTCAGATCTTAATAGGATTTTGCAATATATGAGGAGTATAGCAAAACCAATTAATGCCAGTTTGGTCAAGATATCTTAATAAACAAAATGTTTTTCATACAACTAAATTTTCGACCGATCGTTCCTATGGTAGCTTAATGATATAGTGGTCAGATCTTAATAGGGTTTCGCATATATATGAGGAGTATAGTAACACTAATAAATGCCAAGTTTGGTCAAGATATCTTGATAAACAAAATGTTTTTTCATACAACAACTTAATTTTCGACCGATCGTTCCTATGGCAGCCATATGATATAGTGGTCCGATCTTAATAGGATTTTACATATACATGAGGAGTATAGTAAAACCAATTAATGCCGAGCTTGGTCAAGATATTTCGATAAACAAAATGTTCTTTTATACAACAAATTAATTTTCGACAGATCGTTCCTATGGCAGCTATATGATATAGTGGTCAGCTCATTATAGGATTTTACATATACATGAGGAGTATAGTAAAACTCATAAATGCCGAGTTTGGTCAAGATATCTTGAAAAACAAAATGTTTTTTCATACAACAACTTAATTTTCGACCGATCGTTCCTAAGGCAGCCACATGATATAGTAGTCCGATCTTAATAGTATTTTGCATGTATATTAGGAGTATAGTAAAACCAATTAATGCCGAGTTTGGTCAAGATATCTTGATAAACAAAATGTTTTTTCATAAAACAACTTAACACTTTGACAGATCGTTCCTATGGCAGCTATATGATATAGTGGTCAGCTCTTTATAAGATTTAACATATACATGAGGAGTATAGTAAAACTCATAAATGCCGAGTTTGTTCAAGATATCTTGAAAAACAAAATGTTTTTTCATACAACAACTTAATTTTCGACCGATCGTTGCTATGGCAGCTATATGATATAGTGGTCAGATCTTTATAGGATTTTGCATATACATGAAGAGTATAGTAAAACCAATTAATGCCTAGTTTGATCAGGTATCTTGATAAACAAATGTTTTTTCATACAACTTAATTTTCGACCGATCGTTCCTATGGCAGCTTTATGATATAGTGGTCCGATCTTAATAGGATTTTGCATACATATGAGGAGTATAGTAAAACTAACAACTGCCGAGTTTGGTCAAGATATCTTGATAAACAAAATGTTCTTTCATACAACAACTTAATTTTCGACCGATTGTTCCTATGGCAGCGACATGATATAGTAGTCCGATCTTTATAGTATTTGCATGTATATAGGAGTATAGTAAAACCAATTAATGCCGAGTTTGGTCAAGATTTCTTGAAAAACAAAATGTTTTCATCCAACAACTTAATTTTGACAGATCGTTCCTATGGCAGCTATATGATATAGTGGTCAGCTCTTTATAAGATTTTACATATGCATGAGGAGTATAGTAAAACTCATAAATGCCGAGTTTGTTCAAGATATCTTGAAAAACAAAATGTTTTTTCATACAACAACTTAATTTTCGACCGATCGTTCCTATGGCAGCTATATGATATAGTGGTCAGATCTTTATAGGATTTTGCATATACATGTAGAGTATAGTAAACTAATAAATGCCGAGTTTGGTCAATATATCTTAAAAATAGAATATTTTTTCAAACAACTTAATTTTCGACCGATCGTTCCTATGGCAGCTTTATGATATAGTGGTCCGATCTTAATAGGATTTTGCATATACATGGGCAGTATAGTAAAACTAACAACTGCCGAGTTTAGTCAAGATATCTTGATAAACAAAATGTTTTTTTATAAAACAACTTAATTTTCGACCGATCGCTCCTATGGCAGCCATATGATATAGTGGTCCGATCTTAATAGAATTTTACATATACATGAGGAGTATAGTAAAACTCATAAATGCCGAGTTTGGTCAAGATATCTTGAAAACAAAATGTTTTTTCATACAACAACTTAATTTGCGGCCGATTGTTCCTATGGCAGCTATATGAATTGGTGGTCAGCTCTTTATAGGATTTAGCATATACATGAGGAGTACAGTAAAACTCATAATGCCGAGTTTGGTCAAGATATCTTGAAAACCAGAATATTTTTTCATACAACAACTTAATTTTTGACCGATCGTTCTATGGCAGCTTATGATATAGTGGTCCGATCTTAATAGTATTTTGCATGTATATGAGGAGTAAAGTAAAACTAACAAGTGCCGAGTTTGGTCAAGATATCTTGAAAATAGAATATTTTTTCAAACAACTTAATTTTTGACCGATCGTTCCTATGGCAGCTATATGATATAGTGGTCCGATCTTAATAGGATTTTGTATTTATATGAGGAGTATAGTAAAACCAATTAATGCCGAGTTTTTCAAGATATCTTGATAAACAAAATGTTTTTTCATACAACAACTTAATTTTCGACCGATCGTTCCTATGGCAGCCATATGATATAGTGGTCCGATCTTAATAGGATTTCGCATTTCTATGAGGAGTATAGTAAAACCAATTAATGCCGAGTTTAGTCAAGATATCTTGATAAACAAAATGTTTTTCGTAAACAACTTCATTTTCGACCGATCGTTCCTATGGCAGCCATATTATATAGTGGTCCGATCTTAATAGGATTTTGCATTTATATGAGGAGTATAGTAAAACCAATTAATGCCGAGTTTGTTCAAGATATCTTGATAAACAAAATGTTTTTTCATAAAACACTTTAATTTTCGACCGATCGTTCCTATGGCAGCCATATGATATAGTGGTCCGATCTTAATAGGATTTCGCATTTCTATGAGGAGTATAGTAAAACTAACAAGTGCCGAGTTTGGTCAAGATATCTTGATAAACAAAATGTTCTTTCATACAACAACTTAATTTTCGATCGATCGTTCCTATGGAAGCCATATGATATAGTGGTCAGATCCTAATAGGATTTCGCATATATATGAGGAGTATAGTAACACTAATAAATGCCAAGTTTGGTCAAGATATCTTGATAAACAAAATGTTCTTTCATACAACAACTTAATTTTCGACCGATTGTTCCTATGGCAGCCATATGATATAGTGGTCAGATCTTTATAGGATTTTGCAAATATATGAGGAGTATAGCAAAACCAATTAATGCCAAGTTTGGTCAAGATATCTTAATAAACAAAATGTTTTTTCATACAACTAAATTTTCGACCGATCGTTCCTATGGTAGCTTAATGATATAGTGGTCAGATCATAATAGGGTTTCGCATATATATGAGGAGTATAGTAACACTAATAAATGCCAGTTTGGTCAAGATAGCTTGATAAACAAAATGTTCTTTCATACAACAACTTAATTTTCGACCGATTGTTCCTATGGCAGCCATATTATATAGTGGTCCGATCTTAATAGGATTTTGCATTATATGAGGAGTATAGTAAAACCAATTAATGCCGAGTTTGTCAAGATATCTTGATAAACAAAATGTTTTTTCATAAAACACTTTAATTTTCGACCGATCGTTCCTATGGCAGCCATATGATATAGTGGTCCGATCTTAATGGATTTCGCATTTCTATGAGGAGTATAGTAAATAACAAGTGCCGAGTTTGGTCAAGATATCTTGATAAACAAATGTTCTTTCATACAACAACTTAATTTTCGATCGATCGTTCCTATGGAAGCCATATGATATAGTGGTCAGATCCTAATAGGATTTCGCATATATATGAGGAGTATAGTAACACTAATAATGCCAAGTTTGGTCAAGATATCTTGATAAACAAAATGTTCTTTCATACAACAACTTAATTTTCGACCGATTGTTCCTATGGCAGCCATATGATATAGTGGTCAGATCTTTATAGGATTTTGCAAATATATGAGGAGTATAGCAAAACCAATTAATGCCAAGTTTGGTAAAGATATCTTAATAAACAAAATGTTTTTTCATACAACTAAATTTCGACCGATCGTTCCTATGGTAGCTTATGATATAGTGGTCAGATCTTAATAGGGTTTCGCATATATATGAGGAGTATAGTAACACTAATAAATGCCAGTTTGGTCAAGATATCTTGATAAACAAAATGTTTTTCATACAACAACTTAATTTTCGACCGATCGTTCCTATGGCAGCTTTATGATATAGTGGTCCGATCTTAATAGGATTTTGCATACATATGAGGAGTATAGTAAAACTAACAACTGCCGAGTTTGGTCAAGATATCTTGATAAACAAAATGTTTTTTCATACAACAACTTAATTTTCGACCGATTGTTCCTATAGCAGCGACATGATATAGTAGCTCGATCTTAATAGTATTTTGCATGTATATCAGGAGTATAGTAAAACCAATTAATGCCGAGTTTGGTCAAGATATCTTGAAAAACAAAATGTTTTTCATCCAACAACTTACACTTTGACAGATCATGAGGAGTATAGTAAAACTCTAAATGCCGAGTTTGTTCAAGATATCTTGAAAAACAAAATGTTTTTTCATACAACAACTTAATTTTCGACCGATCGTTCCTATGGCAGCTATATGATATAGTGGTCAGATCTTTATAGGATTTTGCATATACATGTAGAGTATAGTAAAACTAATAAATGCCGAGTTTGGTCAATATATCTTAAAAAAGAATATTTTTTCAAACAACTTAATTTTCGACCGATCGTTCCTATGGCAGCTTTATGATATAGTGGTCCGATCTTAATAGGATTTTGCATATACATGGCAGTATAGTAAAACTAACAACTGCCGAGTTTAGTCAAGATATCTTGATAAACAAAATGTTTTTTTATAAAACAACTTAATTTTCGACCGATCGCTCCTATGGCAGCCATATGATATAGTGGTCCGATCTTAATAGGATTTTACATATACATGAGGAGTATAGTAAAACTCATAAATGCCGAGTTTGGTCAAGATATCTTGAAAAACAAAATGTTTTTTCATACAACAACTTAATTTGCGGCCGATTGTTCCTATGGCAGCTATATGAATTGGTGGTCAGCTCTTTATAGGATTTAGCATATACATGAGGAGTACAGTAAAACTCATAATGCCGAGTTTGGTCAAGATATCTTGAAAACCAGAATATTTTTCATACAACAACTTAATTTTTGACCGATCGTTCTATGGCAGCTTATGATATAGTGGTCCGATCTTAATAGTATTTTGCATGTATATGAGGAGTAAAGTAAAACTAACAAGTGCCGAGTTTGGTCAAGATATCTTGAAAATAGAATATTTTTTCAAACAACTTAATTTTTGACCGATCGTTCCTATGGCAGCTATATGATATAGTGGTCCGATCTTAATAGGATTTTGCATTTATATGAGGAGTATAGTAAAACCAATTAATGCCGAGTTTAGTCAAGATATCTTGATAAACAAAATGTTTTTCGATAAAACAACTTCATTTTCGACCGATCGTTCCTATGGCAGCCATATTATATAGTGGTCCGATTTTAATAGGATTTTGCATTTATATGAGGAGTATAGTAAAACCATTAATGCCGAGTTTGTTCAAGATATCTTGATAAACAAAATGTTTTTTCATAAAACACTTTAATTTTCGACCGATCGTTCCTATGGCAGCCATATGATATAGTGGTCCGATCTTAATAGGATTTCGCATTTCTATGAGGAGTATAGTAAAACTAACAAGTGCCGAGTTTGGTCAAGATATCTTGATAAACAAAATGTTCTTTCATACAACAACTTAATTTTCGATCGATCGTTCCTATGGAAGCCATATGATATAGTGGTCAGATCCTAATAGGATTTCGCATATATATGAGGAGTATAGTAACACTAATAAATGCCAAGTTTGGTCAAGATATCTTGATAAACAAAATGTTCTTTCATACAACAACTTAATTTTCGACCTATTGTTCCTATGGCAGCCATATGATATAGTGGTCAGATCTTAATAGGATTTCGCATATATATAAGGAGTATTGCAAAACCAATTAATGCCAAGTTTGGTCAAGATATCTTGAAAAACAAAATGTTTTTTCATACAACTTAATTTTCGACCGATCGTTCCTATGGCAGCTTTATGATATAGTGGTCCGATCTTAATAGGCTTTTGCATATATATGAGGAGTATAGTAAAACTAACAACTGCCGAGTTTGGTCAAGATATCTTGATAAACAAAATGTTTTTTTTATACAACAACTTAATTTTCGACCGATTGTTCCTATGGCAGCCATATGATATAGTGGTCCGATCTTAATAGTATTTTGCATGTATATAGGAGTATAGTAAAACCAATTAATGCCGAGTTTGGTCAAGATTTCTTGAAAAACAAAATGTTTTTCATCCAACAACTTAACACTGACAGATCGTTCCTATGGCAGCTATATGATATAGTGGTCAGCTCTTTATAAGATTTTACATATACATGAGGAGTATAGTAAAACTCATAAATGCCGAGTTTGTTCAAGATATCTTGAAAACAAAATGTTTTTTCATACAACAACTTAATTTTCGACCGATCGTTCCTATGGCAGCTTTATGATATAGTGGTCCGATCTTAATAGGATTTTGCATATATATGGGCAGTATAGTAAAACTAACAACTGCCGAGTTTGGTCAAGATATCTTGATAAACAAAATGTTTTTTCATAAAACAACTTAATTTTCGACCGATCATTTCTATGGCAGCCATATGATATAGTGGTCCGATCTTAATAGGATTTTACATATACATGAGGAGTATAGTAAAACCAATTAATGCCGAGTTTGATCAAGATATCTTGAAAACAAAATGTTTTTTTCATAAATCACTTTAATTTTCGACCGATTGTTCCTATGGCAGCCATATGATATAGTGGTCCGATCTTAATAGGATTTCGCATTTCTATGAGGAGTATAGTAAAACTAACAAGTGCCGAGTTTGGTCAAGATATCTTGATAAACAAAATGTTTTTCATACAACAACTTTATTTTCGACCGATCGTTCCTATGGAAGCCATATGATATAGTGGTCAGATCCTAATAGGATTTCGCATATATATGAGGAGTATAGTAAAACCATATATGCCGAGTTTGGTCAAGACATCTTGAAAATAGATATATTTTTATACAACAACTTAAATTCACCCGATCGTTCCTATGGCAGCTATATGATATACTGGTCAGATCTTAATAGGATTTCGCAAATATATGAGGATATAGCAAACCAATTAATGCCGAGATTGGTCAAGATATCTTGAAAAACAAAGTGTTTTTTTCATACAACAACTTAATTTTCGACCGATCGTTCCTATGGCAGCTTATGATATAGTGGTCCGATCTTAATAGTATTTTGCATGTATATGGAGTAAAGTAAAACTAACAAGTGCCGAGTTTGGTCAAGATATCTTGAAAATAGAAATTTTTTCAAACAACTTAATTTTTGACCGATCGTTTCGATGGCAGCTATAAGATATAGTGGTCCGATCTTAATAGGATTTTGCAATTATAGGAGGAGTATAGTAAAACCAATTAATGCCGAGTTTGGTCAAGATATCTTGATAAACAAATGTTTTTTCATACAACAACTTAATTTTCGACCGATTGTTCCTATGGCAGCCATATGATATGGTAGTCCGATCTTAATAGTATTTTGCATGTATATTAGGAGTATAGTAAAACCAATTAATGCCGAGTTTGGTCAAGATATCTTGAAAAACAAAAAGTTTTTCATCCACAACTTAATTTTCGACAGATTGTTCCTATGGCAGCTATATGATATAGTGGTCAGATCTTTATAGGATTTTGATATACATGAGGAGTATAGTAAAACTCATAAATGCCGAGTTTGGTCAAGATATCTTGAAAAACAAAATGTTTTTTCATACAACAACTTAATTTTCGACCGATCGTTCCTATGGCAGCTTTATGATATAGTGGTCCGATCTTAATAGGATTTTGCATACATATGAGGAGTATAGTAAAACTAACAACTGCCGAGTTTGTCAAGATATCTTGATAAACAAAATGTTCTTTCATACAACAACTTAATTTTCGACCGATTGTTTCTATGGCAGCCACATGATATAGTAGTCCGATCTTAATAGTATTTTGCATGTATATTAGGAGTATAGTAAAACCAATTAATGCCGAGTTTGTCAAGATTTCTTGAAAAACAAAATGTTTTTCATCCAACAACTTAATTTTCGACAGATTGTTCCTATGGCAGCTATATGATATAGTGGTCAGATCTTTATAGGATTTTAGATTTACATGAGGAGTATAGTAAACTCATAAATGCCGAGTTTGGTCAAGATATCTTGAAAAACAAAATGTTTTTTCATACAACAACTTAATTTTCGACCGATCGTTCCTAAGGCAGCTATATGATATAGTAGTCCGATCTTAATAGGGTTTTGCATATACATCAAGAGTATAGTAAAACCAATTAATGCCTAGTTTGGTCAAGATATCTTGATAAACAAAATGTTTTTTCATACAACTTAATTTTCGACCGATCGTTCCTATGGCAGCTTTATGATATAGTGGTCCGGTCTTAGTAGGATTTTGCATATATATGAGGAGTATAGTTAAACTAACAACTGCCGAGTTTGGTCAAGATATCTTGATAACAAAATGTTCTTTCATACAACAACTTAATTTTCGACCGATTGTTCCTATGGCAGCCATATGATATAGTAGTCCGATCTTAATGGTATTTTGCATGTGTATTAGGAGTATAGTAAAACCAATTAATGCGGAGTTTGGTCAAGATTTCTTGAAAAACAAAATGTTTTTCATCCAACAACTTAATTTTCGACAGATCGTTCCTATGGCAGCTATATGATATAGTGGTCAGCTCTTTATAGGATTTTACATATACATGAGGAGTACAGTCAAACTCACAAATGCCGAGTTTGGTCAAGATATCTTAAAAATAGAATATATTTTCAAACAACTTAATTTTCAACAGATCGTTCCTATGGCAGCTATATGATATAGTGGTCAGCTCTTTATAGGATTTTACATATACATGAGGAGTACAGTAAAACTCATAAATACCGAGTTTGGTCAAGATATCTTGATAAACAAAATGTTCTTTCATACAACAACTTTATTTTCGACCGATCGTTCCTATGGAAGCCATATGATATAGTGGTCAGATCCTAATAGGATTTCGCATATATATGAGGAGTATAGTAAAACTCATATATGCCGAGTTTGGTCAAGACATCTTGAAAATAGAATATTTTTTATACAACAACTTAAAATTCACCCGATCGTTCCTATGACAGCTATATGATATAGTGGTCAGATCTTAATAGGATTTCGCAAATATATGAGGAGTATAGCAAAACCAATTAATGCCGAGATTGGTCAAGATATCTTGAAAAACAAAGTGTTTTTTCATACAACAACTTAATTTTCGACCGATCGTTCCTATGGCAGCTTATGATATAGTAGTCCGATCTTAATAGTATTTTGCATGTATATGAGGAGTAAAGTAAAACTAACAAGTGTCGAGTTTGGTCAAGATATCTTGAAAATAGAATTTTTTTCAAACAACTTAATTTTTGACCGATCGTTTCGATGGCAGCTATAAGATATAGTGGTCCGATCTTAATAGGATTTTGCAATTATATGAGGAGTATAGTAAAACCAATTAATGCCGAGTTTGGTCAAGATATCTTGATAACAAAATGTTCTTTCATACAACAACTTAATTTTCGACCGATTGTTCCTATGGCAGCCATATGATATGGTCCGATCTTAATAGTATTTTGCATGTATATTAGGAGTATAGTAAAACCAATTAATGCCGAGTTTGGTCAAGATATCTTGAAAACAAAATGTTTTTCATCCAACAACTTAATTTTCGACAGATTGTTCCTATGGCAGCTATATGATATAGTGGTCAGATCTTTATAGGATTTTAGATATACATGAGGAGTATAGTAAAACTCATAAATGCCGAGTTTGGTCAAGATATCTTGAAAAACAAAATGTTTTTTCATACAACAACTTAATTTTCGACCGATCGTTCCTAAGGCAGCTATATGATATAGTAGTCCGATCTTAATAGGATTTTGCATATACATCAAGAGTATAGTAAAACCAATTAATGCCTAGTTTGGTCAAGATATCTTGATAAACAAAATGTTTTTTTATACAACTTAATTTTCGACCGATCGTTCCTATGGCAGCTTTATGATATAGTGGTCCGGTCTTAGTAGGATTTTGCATATATATGAGGAGTATAGTTAAACTAACAACTGCCGAGTTTGGTCAAGATATCTTGATAAACAAAATGTTCTTTCATACAACAACTTAATTTTCGACCGATTGTTCCTATGGCAGCCATATGATATAGTAGTCCGATCTTAATGGTATTTTGCATGTGTATTAGGAGTATAGTAAAACCAATTAATGCCGAGTTTGGTCAAGATTCTTGAAAAACAAAATGTTTTTCATCCAACAACTTAATTTTCGACAGATCGTTCCTATGGCAGCTATATGATATAGTGGTCAGCTCTTTATAGGATTTTACATATACATGAGGATTATAGTAAAACTAATATGCCGAGTTTGGTCAAGATATCTTAAAAATAGAATATATTTTCAAACAACTTAATTTTCAACAGATCGTTCCTATGGCAGCTATATGATATAGTGGTCAGCTCTTTATAGGATTTTACATATACATGATGAGTACAGTAAAACTCATAATACCGAGTTTGGTCAAGATATCTTGATAAACAAAATGTTCTTTCATACAACAACTTAATTTTCGACCGATTGTTCCTATGGCAGCTAAATGATATAGTGTTCCAATCTTGAAAGGGTTTTGCATATATATGAGGTAAAATATATATGACAGGCAACCAATAAATGCCGAGTTTGGTCAAGATATCTTGAATAACAAAATGTTTTTCATACAAGACCTTAATTTTCGACGAATCGTTCCTATGGCAGCTATATGATATAGTGGTCCGATCCTAATAGGATTTTGAATATATATGAGGATTATAGTAAACTAATAAATGCCGAGTTTGGTCAAGATATCTCAATAAAAAAATGATTTTTTATACAAGAACTTAATATTCGGCCAATCGTTTCTATAGCAGCTGAATGATATAGTGGTCCGATCTTAATAGGATTATGAATTAAATATGAGGAGTATAGTACAACTAATAAATGTTTGTTAAAGATATCTTGAAAAACAAAATGTTTTTTATAAAATAACTTAATTTTCGACCGATCGTTCCTATGGCAGCTAAATGATATAGTGTTCCAATCTTAAAAGGGTTTTGCATGTATATGAGTAAAATATATATGATAGGCAACCAATAAATGCCGAGTTTGGTCAAGATATCTTGAATAACAAATGTTTTTTCATACATGAACTTAATTTTCGACGAATCGTTCCTATGGAAGCTATATGATATAGTGGTCCGATCTTAATAGAATTTTGAATATATATGAGGATTATAGTAAAACTAATAAATGCCGAGTTTGGTCAAGATATCTTAAAAATAAAAATGTTTTTTCATACAAAACTTAATTTTCGACGAATCGTTCCTATGGCAGCTATATGATATAGTGGTCCGATCCTAATAGGATTTTGAATATATATGCGGATTATAGTAAAACTAATAAATGCCGAGTTTGGTCAAGATATCTTGAAAAACAAAATGTTTTTTCATACAAGAACTTAATTATCGACCAATCGTTCCTATGTCAGCTATATGATATAGTGGTCCGATCTTAATAGGATTTTATATGTATGAGGAGTATAGTACAACTAATAAATGCCGAGTTTGTTAAAGATATCTTGAAAAACAAAATGTTTTTTATAAAAGAACTTATTTTTCGACCGATCGTTCCTATGTTAGCTAAATGATATAGTGTTCCAATCTTAAAAGGGTTTTGCATGTATATGAGGTAAAATATATATGATAGGCAAACGAATAATGCCGAGTTTGGTCAAGATATCATGAAAAACAAAATATTTTTCATAAAAGAACTTAATTTTCGACCGATCGTTCCTATGGCAGCTAAACAATATAGTGTTCCAATCTTAAAAGGGTTTTGCATATATATGAGGTAAAATATATATGATAGGCAACCAACAAATGCCGAGTTTGGTCAAGATATCTTGAATAACAAAATGTTTTTTCATACATGAACTTAATTTTCGACCGATCGTTCCTATGGCAGCTATATGATATCGTGGTCCGTTCTTAATAGGGTTTTGCATATATATGAGGAGTATAGTAAAACTAATTAATGCCGAGTTTTGTCTAGATACCCTGAAAAACAAAATGTTTTTATAAAAGAACTTAATTTTCGACCGATCGTTCCTATGGCAGCCATATGATACAGTCTTCCGATCTTAATAGGATTTTGATATATATGAGGATTATAGTAAAACTAATAAATGCCGAGTTTGGTCAAGATATCTTGAAAAACAAAATGTTTTTTCATGCAAGAACTTAATTATCGACGACCGATCGTTCCTATGGCAGCTATATGATATAGTGGTCAGCTCTTTATAGGATTTTACATATACATGAGGAGTACAGTCAAACTCACAAATGCCGAGTTTGGTCAAGATATCTTGAAAATAGAATATATTTTCAAACAACTCAATTTTCAACAGATCGTTCCTATGGCAGCTATATGATATAGTGGTCAGCTCTTTATAGGATTTTACATATACATGAGGAGTACAGTAAAACTCATAATACCGAGTTTGGTCAAGATATCTTGATAAACAAAATGTTCTTTCATACAACAACTTAATTTTCGACCGTTGTTCCTATGGCAGCTAAATGATATAGTGTTCCAATCTTGAAAGGGTTTTGCATATATATGAGGTAAAATATATATGACAGGCAAACCAATAAATGCCGATTTGGTCAAGATATCTTGAATAACAAAATGTTTTTTCATACATGAACTTAATTTTCGACGAATCGTTCCTATGGAGCTATATGATATAGTGGTCCGATCTTAATAGAATTTTGAATATATATGAGGATTATAGTAAAACTAATAAATGCCGAGTTTGGTCACGATATCTTAAAAAAAAAAATGTTTTTTCATACAAGACCTTAATTTTCGACGAATCGTTCCTATGGCAGCTATATGATATAGTGGTCCGATCCTAATAGGATTTTGAATATATATGCGGATTATAGTAAACTAATAAATGCCGAGTTTGGTCAAGATATCTTGAAAAACAAAATGTTTTTTTATACAAGACTTAATTATCGACCAATCGTTCCTATGTCAGCTATATGATATAGTGGTCCGATCTTAATAGGATTTTATATATATGAGGAGTATAGTACAACTAATAAATGCCGAGTTTTAAAGATATCTTGAAAAACAAAATGTTTTTATAAAAGAACTTAATTTTCGACCGATCGTTCCTATGGCAGCTAAATGATATAGTGTTCCAATCTTAAAAGGGTTTGCATGTATATGAGGTAAAATATATATGATAGGCACGCTAAATGCCGAGTTTGGTCAAGATATCTTGAAAAACAAAATGTTTTTCATAAAAGAACTTAATTTTCGACCGATCGTTCCTATGGCAGCTAAACAATATAGTGTTCCAATCTTAAAAGGGTTTTGCATATATATGAGGTAAAATATATATGATAGGCAAACCAACAAATGCCGAGTTTGGTCAAGATATCTTGAATAACAAAATGTTTTTTTCATACATGAACTTAATTTTCGACCGATCGTTCCTATGGCAGCTATATGATATCGTGGTCCGTTCTTAATAGGGTTTTGCATATATATGAGGAGTATAGTAAAACTAATTAATGCCGAGTTTTGTCTAGATACCCTGAAAAACAAAATGTTTTTTATAAAAGAACTTAATTTTCGACCGATCGTTCCTATGGCAGCCATATGATACAGTCTTCCGATCTTAATAGGATTTTGAATTATATGAGGATTATAGTAAAACTAATAAATGCCGAGTTTGGTCAAGATATCTTGAAAAACAAAATGTTTTTTCATACAAGAACTTAATTATCGACCGATCGTTCCTATGGCAGCTATATGATATAGTGGTCAGCTCTTTATAGGATTTTACATATACATGAGGAGTATAGTCAAACTCACAAATGCCGAGTTTGGTCAAGATATCTTAAAAATAGAATATATTTTCAAACAACTTAATTTTCAACAGATCGTTCCTATGGCAGCTATATGATATAGTGGTCAGCTCTTTATAGGATTTTACATATACATGAGGAGTACAGTAAAACTCAAATACCGAGTTTGGTCAAGATATCTTGATAAACAAAATGTTCTTTCATACAACAACTTAATTTTCGACCGATTGTTCCTATGGCAGCTAAATGATATAGTGTTCCAATCTTGAAAGGGTTTTGCATATATATGAGGTAAAATATATGACAGGCAAACCAATAAATGCCGAGTTTGGTCAAGATATCTTGAATAACAAAATGTTTTTTCATACATGAACTTAATTTTCGACGAATCGTTCCTATGGAAGCTATATGATATAGTGGTCCGATCTTAATAGAATTTTGAATATATATGAGGATTATAGTAAAACTAATAAATGCCGAGTTTGGTCACGATATCTTAAAAAAAAAAATGTTTTTTCATACAAGACCTTAATTTTCGACGAATCGTTCCTATGGCAGCTATATGATATAGTGGTCCGATCCTAATAGGATTTTGAATATATATGCGGATATAGTAAAACTAATAATGCCGAGTTTGGTCAAGATATCTTGAAAAACAAAATGTTTTTTCATACAAGAACTTAATTATCGACCAATCGTTCCTATGTCAGCTATATGATATAGTGGTCCGATCTTAATAGGATTTTATATATATGAGGAGTATAGTACAACTAATAAATGCCGAGTTTGTTAAAGATATCTTGAAAAACAAAATGTTTTTATAAAAGAACTTAATTTTCGACCGATCGTTCCTATGGCAGCTAAATGATATAGTGTTCCAATCTTAAAAGGGTTTTGCATGTATATGAGGTAAAATATATATGATAGGCAAACGAATAAATGCCGAGTTTGGTCAAGATATCTTGAAAAACAAAATATTTTTCATAAAAGAACTTAATTTTCGACCGATCGTTCCTATGGCAGCTAAACAATATAGTGTTCCAATCTTAAAAGGGTTTTGCATATATATGAGGTAAAATATATATGATAGGCAAACCAACAAATGCCGAGTTTGGTCAAGATATCTGAATAACAAATGTTTTTTCATACATGAACTTAATTTTCGACGATCGTTCTATGGCAGCTATATGATATCGTGGTCCGTTCTTAATAGGGTTTTGCATATATATGAGGAGTATAGTAAAACTAATTAATGCCGAGTTTTGTCTAGATACCCTGAAAAACAAAATGTTTTTATAAAAGAACTTAATTTTCGACCGATCGTTCCTATGGCAGCCATATGATACAGTCTTCCGATCTTAATAGGATTTTGAATATATATGAGGATTATAGTAAAACTAATAAATGCCGAGTTTGGTCAAGATATCTTGAAAAACAAAATGTTTTTTCATACAAGAACTTAATTATCGACCGATCGTTCCTATGGCAGCTATATGATATAGTGGTCAGCTCTTTATAGGATTTTACATATACATGAGGAGTATAGTCAAACTCACAAATGCCGAGTTTGGTCAAGATATCTTAAAATAGAATATATTTTCAAACAACTTAATTTTCAACAGATCGTTCCTATGGCAGCTATATGATATAGTGGTCAGCTCTTTATAGGATTTTACATATACATGAGGAGTACAGTAAAACTCATAAATACCGAGTTTGGTCAAGATATCTTGATAAACAAAATGTTCTTTCATACAACAACTTAATTTTCGACCGATTGTTCCTATGGCAGCTAAATGATATAGTGTTCCAATCTTGAAAGGGTTTTGCATATATATGAGGTAAAATATATATGACAGGCAAACCAATAAATGCCGAGTTTGGTCAAGATATCTTGAATAACAAAATGTTTTTTCATACATGAACTTAATTTTCGACGAATCGTTCCTATGGAAGCTATATGATATAGTGGTCCGATCTTAATAGAATTTTGAATATATATGAGGATTATAGTAAAACTAATAAATGCCGAGTTTGGTCACGATATCTTAAAAAAAAAAATGTTTTTTCATACAGACCTTAATTTTCGACGAATCGTTCCTATGGCAGCTATATGATATAGTGGTCCGATCCTAATAGGATTTTGAATATATATGAGGATTATAGTAAAACTAATAAATGCCGAGTTTGGTCAAGATATCTTAATAAAAAAATGATTTTTTTATACAAGAACTTAATATTCGGCCAATCGTTTCTATAGCAGCTGAATGATATAGTGGTCCGATCTTAATAGGATTTTGAATTAAATATGAGGAGTATAGTACAACTAATAAATGCCGAGTTTGTTAAAGATATCTTGAAAAACAAAATGTTTTTTATAAAATAACTTAATTTTCGACCGATCGTTCCTATAGCAGCTAAATGATATAGTGTTCCAATCTTAAAAGGGTTTTGCATGTATATGAGGTAAAATATATATGACAGGCAAACCAATAAATGCCGAGTTTGGTCAAGATATCTTGAATAACAAATGTTTTTCATACATGAACTTAATTTTCGACGAATCGTTCCTATGGAAGCTATATGATATAGTGGTCCGATCTTAATAGAATTTTGAATATATATGAGGATTATAGTAAAACTAATAAATGCCGAGTTTGGTCAAGATATCTTAAAAAATAAAAATGTTTTTTCATACAAGACCTTAATTTTCGACGAATCGTTCCTATGGCACCTATATGATATAGTGGTCCGATCCTAATAGGATTTTGAATATATATGCGGATTATAGTAAAACTAATAAATGCCGAGTTTGGTCAAGATATCTTGAAAAACAAAATGATTTTTCATACAAGAACTTAATTATCGACCAATCGTTCCTATGTCAGCTATATGATATAGTGGTCCGATCTTAATAGGATTTTATATATATGAGGAGTATAGTACAACTAATAAATGCCGAGTTTGTTAAAGATATCTTGAGAAACAAAATGTTTTTATAAAAGAACTTAATTTTCAACCGATCGTTCCTATGGCAGCTAAATGATATAGTGTTCCAATCTTAAAAGGGTTTTGCATGTATATGAGGTAAAATATATATGACAGGCAAACCAATAAATGCCGAGTTTGGTCAAGATATCTTGTATAACAAATGTTTTTTCATACATGAACTTAATTTTCGACGAATCGTTCCTATGGAAGCTATATGATGAAGTGGTCCGATCTTAATAGAATTTTGAATATATATGAGGATTATAGTAAAACTAATAAATGCCGAGTTTGGTCAAGATATCTTAAAAAATAAAAATGTTTTTTCATACAAGACCTTAATTTTCGACGAATCGTTCCTATGGCAGCTATATGATATAGTGGTCCGATCCTAATAGGATTTTGAATATATATGCGGATTATAGTAAAACTAATAAATGCCGAGATATCAAGATATCTTGAAAACAAAATGTTTTTTCATACAAGAACTTAATTATCGACCAATCGTTCCTATGTCAGCTATATGATATAGTGGTCCGATCTTAATAGGATTTTATATATATGAGGAGTATAGTACTACTAATAAATGCCTAGTTTGTTAAGATATCTTGAAAAACAAAATGTTTTTTATAAAAGAACTTAATTTTCGACCGATCGTTCCTATGGCAGCTAAATGATACAGTGTTCCAATCTTAAAAGGGTTTGCATGTATATGAGGTAAAATATATATGATAGGCAAACGAATAAATGCCGAGTTTGGTCAAGATATCTTGAAAAACAAAATATTTTTCATAAAAGAACTCAATTTTCGACCGATCGTTCCTATGGCAGCTAAACATATAGTGTTCCAATCTTAAAAGGGTTTTGCATATATATGAGGTAAAAATATATGATAGGCAAACCAACAAATGCCGAGTTTGGTCAAGATATCTTGAATAACAAAATGTTTTTTCATACATGAACTTAATTTTCGACCGATCGTTCCTATGGCAGCTATATGATATCGTGGTCCGTTCTTAATAGGGTTTTGCATATATATGAGGAGTATAGTAAAACTAATTAATGCCGAGTTTTGTCTAGATACCCTGAAAAACAAAATGTTTTTTATAAAAGAACTTAATTTTCGACCGATCGTTCCTATGGCAGCCATAAGATACAGTCTTCCGATCTTAATAGGATTTTATATATATGAGGAGTATAGCACAACTAATAAATGCCGAGTTTGGTCAAATAATATTGAAAAACAAATGTTTTTTATACAATAACTTAATTTTCGACCGATCGTTCCTATGGCAGCTTATGATATAGTGTTCCAGTCTTAAAAGGGTTTTGCATGTATATGAGGTAGAATATATATGATAGGCAAACCAATAAATTTGGTCAAGATATCTTGAAAAACAAAATTTTTTTCATAAAAGAACTTAATTTTCGACCGATCGTTCCTATGACAGCTAAATGATATAGTGTTCCAATCTTAAAGGGTTTGCATGTATATGAGGTAAAATATATATGATAGGCAAACCAATAAATGCCGAGTTTGGTCAAGATATCTTGAATAACAAAATGTTTTTTCATACATGAACTTAATTTTCGACCGATCGTTCCTATGGCAGCTATATATTATCGTGGTCTGATCTTAATAGGGTTTTGCATATATATGAGGAGTATAGTAAAACTAATTAATGCCGAGTTTTGTCAAGATATGTTGAAAAAGAAAATGTTTTTTCATACAAGAACTTCATTTTTAACCGATCGTTCCTTTGGCAGCTATATGATATCGTAGTCCGTTCTCAATAGGGTTTTGCATATATATGAGGAGCATAGTACAACTAATAAATGCCGAGTTTGGTCAAGATTTCTTAATAAACCAAATGTGTTTTCATACAAGAACTTAATTATCGACTAATCGTTCCTATGTCAGCTATATGATATAGTAGTCCGATCTTAATAGGATTTTGAACTTATATGAGGAGTACAGTAAAACTAATAAATGCCGAGTTTGGTCAAGATATCTTGAAAAAACAAAAATGTTTTTCATAAAAGAACTTAATTTCCGACCAATCGTTCCTATGGCAGCTAAATGACATAGTGTTCCAATCTTAAAAGCGTTTTGCATGTATGAGGTAAAATATATATGATAGGCAACCGATAAATGCCGAGTTTGGTCAAGATATCTTGAAAAACAAAATGTTTTTTCATACATGAACTTAATTTTCGACCGATCGTTCCTATGGCAGCTATATGATATCGTGGTCCGATCTTAATAGGGTTTCGCATATATATGAGGAGTAAAGTAAAACTAATAAATGCCGAGTTTGGTTGTGATATCTTGAAAAACAAAATGTTTTTCAAAAAGAACTTAATTTCGACCGATCTTTCCTATGGCAGCTAAATGATATAGTGTTCCAATCTTAAAAGGGTTTTGCATGTATATGAGGTAAAATATATATGATAGGCAAACCAATAAATGCCGAGTTTGGTCAAGATATCTTGAAAAAACAAAATGTTTTTCATAAAAGAACTTAATTTCCGACCAATCGTTCCTATGGCAGCTAAATGATATAGTGTTCCAATCTTAAAAGGGTTTTGCATGTATGAGGTAAAATATATATGATAAGCAAACCGATAAATGGCGAGTTTGGTCAAGATATCTTGAAAAACAAAATGTTTTTTCATACAAGAACTTAATTATCGACCAATCGTTCCTATGTCAGATATATGATATAGTGGTCCGATCTTAATAGGATTTTGAATTTATATGAGGAGTATAGTAAAACTAATAAATGCCGAGTTTGGTCAAGATATCTTGAAAAACAAAATATTTTTCATAAAAGAACTTAATTTTCGACCGATCGTTCCTATGGCAGCTTAATATTATAGTGTTCCAATCTTAAAAGGGTTTTGCATATATATGAGGTAAAATATATATGATAGGCAAACCAACAAATGCCGAGTTTGGTCAAGATATCTTGAATAACAAAATGTTTTTTCATACATGAACTTAATTTTCGACCGATCGTTCCTATGGCAGCTATATGATATCGTGGTCCGTTCTTAATAGGGTTTTGCATATATATGCGGAGTATAGTAAAACTAATTAATGCCGAGTTTTGTCAAGATATCTTGAAAAACAAAATGTTTTCATAAAAGAACTTAATTTTCGACCGATCGTTCCTATGGCAGCCATATGATACAGTCTTCCGATCTTAATAGGATTTTACATATATATGAGGAGTATAGTACAACTAATAAATGCCGAGTTTGGTCAAATAATCTTGAAAAACAAAATGTTTTTTTATACAATAACTTAATTTTCGACCGATCGTTCGTATGGCAGCTATATAGTGTATAGTGTTTTTTCATACAAGAACTTAATTTTCGACGAATCGTTCCTATGGAAGCTATATGATATAGTGGTTCGATCTTAATAGGATTTTGAATATATATGAGGATTATAGTAAAACTAATATGCCGAGTTTGGTCACGATATCTTAAAAAAAAAAATGTTTTTTCATACAAGACCTTAATATTCGGCCAATCGTTTCTATAGCAACTATATGATATAGTGATCCGATCTTAATAGGATTTTGAATTTATATGAGGAGTATAGTAAAACTAATAAATGCCGAGTTTGGTTAAGATATCTGAAAAACAAAATGTTTTTTCATACAAGAACTTAATTATCGACCAATCGTTCCTATGTCAGCTATATGATATAGTGGTCCGATCTTAATAGGATTTTGAATTTATATGAGGAGTTTAGTAAAACTAATAAATGCCGAGTTTGGTCAAGATATCTTGAAAAACAAAATGTTTTTCATAAAAGAACTTAATTTTCGACCGATCGTTCCTATGGCAGCTATATGATATCGTGGTCCGTTCTCAATAGGGTTATGCATGTATATGAGGTAAATATATATGATAGGCAAACCAATAAATGCCGAGATTGGTCATGATATCTTGAAAAACAAAATGTTTTTCATAAAAGAACTTCATTTTCGACCGATCGTTCCTATGGCAGCTTAATATTATAGTGTTCCAATCTTAAAAGGGTTTTGCATATATATGAGGTAAAATATATATGATAGGCAAACCAACAAATGCCGAGTTTGGTCAAGATATCTTGAATAACAAAATGTTTTTTCATACATGAACTTAATTTTCGACCGATCGTTCCTATGGCAGCTATATGATATCGTGGTCCGTTCTTAATAGGGTTTTGCATATATATGCGGAGTATAGTAAAAACTAATTAATGCCGAGTTTTGTCAAGATATCTTGAAAAACAAAATGTTTTTTATAAAAGAACTTAATTTTCGACCGATCGTTCTATGGCAGCCATATGATACAGTCTTACGATCTTAATAGGATTTTACATATATGAGGAGTATAGTACAACTAATAAATGCCGAGTTTGGTCAAATAATCTTGAAAAACAAAATGTTTTTTTATACAATAACTTAATTTTCGACCGATCGTTCGTATGGCAGCTATATAGTGTATAGTGTTTTTTCATACAAGAACTAATTTTCGACGAATCGTTCCTATGGAAGCTATATGATATAGTGGTTCGATCTTAATAGGATTTGAATATATATGAGGATTATAGAAAACTAATATGCCGAGTTGGTCACGATATCTTAAAAAAAAAAATGTTTTTTCATACTTTTAAGATTGGAACACTATAATATTAAGCTGCCATAGGAACGATCGGTCGAAAATGAAGTTCTTTTATGAAAAACATTTTGTTTTCAAGATATCATGACCAATCTCGGCATTTATTGGTTTGCCTATCATATATATTTTACCTCATATACATGCATAACCCTATTGAGAACGGACCACGATATCATATAGCTGCCATAGGAACGATCGGTCGAAAATTAAGTTCTTTTATGAAAAACATTTTGTTTTTCAAGATATCTTGACCAAACTCGGCATTTATTAGTTTTACTAAACTCCTCATATAAATTCAAAATCCTATTAAGATCGGACCACTATATCATATAGCTGACATAGGAACGATTGGTCGATAATTAAGTTCTTGTATGAAAAAACATTTTGTTTTTCAAGATATCTTAACCAAACTCGGCATTTATTAGTTTTACTATACTCCTCATATAAATTCAAAATCCTATTAAGATCGGATCACTATATCATATAGTTGCTATAGAAACGATTGGCCGAATATTAAGGTTGTATGAAAAAACATTTTTTTTTTAAGATATCGTGACCAAACTCGGCATATTAGTTTTACTATAATCCTCATATATATTCAAAATCCTATTAAGATCGAACCACTATATCATATAGCTTCCATAGGAACGATTCGTCGAAAATTAAGTTCTTGTATGAAAAAAACACTATACACTATATAGCTGCCATACGAACGATCGGTCGAAAATTAAGTTATTGTATAAAAAAACATTTTGTTTTTCAAGATTATTTGACCAAACTCGGCATTTATTAGTTGTACTATACTCCTCATATATATGTAAAATCCTATTAAGATCGGAAGACTGTATCATATGGCTGCCATAGGAACGATCGGTCGAAAATTAAGTTCTTTTATAAAAAACATTTGTTTTTCAAGATATCTTGACAAAACTCGGCATTAATTAGTTTTACTATACTCCGCATATATATGCAAAACCCTATTAAGAACGGACCACGATATCATATAGCTGCCATAGGAACGATCGGTCGAAAATTAAGTTCATGTATGAAAAAACATTTGTTATTCAAGATATCTTGACCAAACTCGGCATTTGTTGGTTTGCCTATCATATATATTTTACCTCATATATATGCAAAACCCTTTTAAGATTGGAACACTATAATATTAAGCTGCCATAGGAACGATCGGTCGAAAATTAAGTTCTTTTATGAAAAATATTTTTTTTTCAAGATATCTTGACCAAACTCGGCATTTATTAGTTTTACTATACTCCTCATATAAATTCAAAATCCTATTAAGATCGGACCACTATATCATATATCTGACATAGGAACGATTGGTCGATAATTAAGTTCTTGTATGAAAAAACATTTTGTTTTTCAAGATATCTTGACCAAACTCGCCATTTATCGGTTTGCCTATCATATATATTTTACCTCATACATGCAAAACCCTTTTAAGATTTGAACACTATATCATTTAGCTGCCATAGGAACGATTGGTCGGAAATTAAGTTCTTTTATGAAAAACATTTTGTTTTTTCAAGATATCTTGACCAAACACGGCATTTATTTCTTTTGCCTATCATATATATTTTACCTCATATACATGCAAAACCCTTTTAAGATTGGAACACTTATCATTTAGCTGCCATAGGAAAGATCGGTCGAAAATTAAGTTCTTTTTGAAAAACATTTTGTTTTTCAAGATATCACAACCAAACTCGGCATTTATTAGTTTTACTTTACTCCTCATATATATGCGAAACCCTATTAAGATCGGACTACGATATCATATAGCTGCCATAGGAACGATCGGTCGAAAATTAAGTTCATGTATGAAAAAACATTTTGTTTTTCAAGATATCTTGACCAAACTCGGCATTTATCGGTTTGCCTATCATATATATTTACCTCATACATGCAAAACGCTTTTAAGATTGGAATACTATGTCATTTAGCTGCCATAGGAACGATTGGTCGGAAATTAAGTTCTTTTATGAAAAACATTTTTTTTTCAAGATATCTTGACCAAACTCGGCATTTATTAGTTTTACTGTACTCCTCATATAAGTTCAAAATCCTATTAAGATCGGACTACTATATCATATAGCTGACATAGGAACGATTAGTCGATAATTAAGTTCTTGTATGAAAACACATTGGTTTATTAAGAAATCTTGACCAAACTCGGCATTTATTAGTTGTACTATGCTCCTCATATATATGCAAAACCCTATGGAGAACGGACTACGATATCATATAGCTGCCAAAGGAACGATCGGTTAAAAATGAAGTTCTTGTATGAAAAAACATTTTCTTTTTCAACATATCTTGACAAAACTCGGCATTAATTAGTTTTACTATACTCCTCATATATATGCAAAACCCTATTAAGATCAGACCACGATAATATATAGCTGCCATAGGAACGATCGGTCGAAAATTAAGTTCATGTATGAAAAAACATTTTGTTATTCAAGATATCTTGACCAAACTCGGCATTTATTGGTTTGCCTATCATATATATTTTACCTCATATACATGCAAACCCTTTTAAGATTGGAACACTATATCATTTAGCTGTCATAGGAACGATCGGTCGAAAATTAAGTTCTTTTATGAAAAACATTTGTTTTTCAAGATATCTTGACCAAATTTATTGGTTTGCCTATCATATATATTCTGCCTCATATACATGCAAAACCCTTTAAGACTGGAACACTATATCATAAAGCTGCCATAGGAACGATCGGTCGAAAATTAAGTTATTGTATAAAAAAACATTTGTTTTTCAATATTATTTGACCAAACTCGGCATTTATTAGTTGTGCTATACTCCTCATATATATAAAATCCTATTAAGATCGGAAGACTGTATCTTATGGCTGCCATAGGAACGATCGGTCGAAAATTAAGTTCTTTTATAAAAAACATTTTGTTTTTCAGGGTATCTAGACAAAACTCGGCATTAATTAGTTTTACTATACTCCTCATATATATGCAAAACCCTATTAAGAACGGACCACGATATCATATAGCTGCCATAGGAACGATCGGTCGAAATTAAGTTCATGTATGAAAAAACATTTTGTTATTCAAGATATCTTGACCAAACTCGGCATTTGTTGGTTTGCCTATCATATATATTTTACCTCATATATATGCAAAACCCTTTTAAGATTGGAACACTATATTGTTTAGCTGCCATAGGAACGATCGGTCGAAAATTAAGTTCTTTTATGAAAAATATTTTGTTTTCAAGATATCTTGACCAAACTCGGCATTTATTCGTTTGCCTATCATATATATTTTACCTCATATACATGCAAAACCCTTTTAAGATTGGAACACTATATCATTTAGCTGCCATAGGAACGATCGGTTGAAAATTAAGTTCTTTTTAAAAAACATTTTGTTTCTCAAGATATCTTTAACAAACTCGGCATTTATTAGTTGTACTATACTCCTCATATATATAAAATCCTATTAAGATCGGACCACTATATCATATAGCTGACATAGGAACGATTGGTCGATAATTAAGTTCTTGTATGAAAAATCATTTTGTTTTTCAAGATATCTTGACCAAACTCGGCATTTATTAGTTTTACTATAATCCGCATATATATTCAAAATCCTATTAGGATCGGACCACTATATCATATAGCTGCCATAGGAACGATTCGTCGAAAATTAAGGTCTTGTATGAAAAAACATTTTTATTTTTTAAGATATCTTGACCAAACTCGGCATTTATTAGTTTTACTATAATCCTCATATATATTCAAAATTCTATTAAGATCGGACCACTATATCATATAGCTTCCATAGGAACGATTCGTCGAAAATTAAGTTCATGTATGAAAAAAAATTTGTTATTCAAGATATCTTGACCAAACTCGGCATTTATTGGTTTGCCTGTCATATATATTTTACCTCATATACATGCAAAACCCTTTTAAGATTGGAACACTATATCATTTAGCTGCCATAGGAACGATCGGTCGAAAATTAAGTTATTTTATAAAAAACATTTGTTTTTCAAGATATCTTGACAAAACTCGGCATTTATTAGTTGTACTATACTCCTCATATTAATTCAAAATCCTATTAAGATCGGACCACTATATCATTCAGCTGCTATAGAAACGATTGGCCGAATATAAGTTCTTGTATAAAAAATCATTTTTTTATTAAGATATCTTGACCAAACTCGGCATTTATTAGTTTTACTATAATCCTCATATATATTCAAAATCCTATTAGGATCGGACCACTATATCATATAGCTGCCATAGGAACGATTCGTCGAAAATTAAGGTCTTGTATGAAAAAACATTTTTTTTTTTAAGATATCGTGACCATACTCGGCATTTATTAGTTTTACTATAATCCTCATATATATTCAAAATTCTATTAAGATCGGACCACTATATCATATAGCTTCCATAGGAACGATTCGTCGAAAATTAAGTTCATGTATGAAAAAACATTTGTTATTCAAGATATCTTGACCAAACTCGGCATTTATTGGTTTGCCTGTCATATAATTTTACCTCATATATATGCAAAACCCTTTCAAGATTGGAACACTATATCATTTAGCTGCCATAGGAACAATCGGTTGAAAATTAAGTTGTTGTATGAAAGACATTTGTTTATCAAGATATCTTGACCAAACTCGGTATTTATGAGTTTTTACTGTACTCCTCATGTATATGTAAAATCCTATAAAGAGCTGACCACTATATCATATAGCTGCCATAGGAACGATCTGTTGAAAATTAAGTTGTTTGAAAATATATTCTATTTTAAGATATCTTGACCAAACTCGGCATTTGTGAGTTTGACTATACTCCTCATGTATATGTAAAATCCTATAAAGAGCTGACCACTATATCATATAGCTGCCATAGGAACGATCGGTCGATAATTAAGTTCTTGTATGAAAAAACATTTTGTTTTTCAAGATATCTTGACCAAACTCGGCATTTATTAGTTTTACTATAATCCTCATATATATTCAAAATCCTATTAAGATCGGAAGACTGTATCATATGGCTGCCATAGGAACGATCGGTCGAAAATTAAGTTCTTTTATAAAAAACATTTTGTTTTTCAGGGTATCTAGACAAACTCGGCATTTATTAGTTGTACTATACTCCTCATATATATAAAATCCTATTAAGATCGGACCACTATATCATATAGCTGACATAGGAACGATTGGTCGATAATTAAGTTCTTGTATGAAAAATCATTTTGTTTTTCAAGATATCTTGACCAAAACTCGGCATTTATTAGTTTTACTATAATCCGCATATATATTCAAAATCCTATTAGGATCGGACCACTATATCATATAGCTGCCATAGGAACGATTCGTCGAAAATTAAGGTCTTGTATGAAAAAACATTTTTATTTTTTAAGATATCTTGACCAAACTCGGCATTTATTAGTTTTACTATAATCCTCATATATATTCAAAATTCTATTAAGATCGGACCACTATATCATATAGCTTCATAGGAACGATTCGTCGAAAATTAAGTTCATGTATGAAAAAACATTGTTATTCAAGATATCTTGACCAAACTCGGCATTTATTAGTTTTACTATAATCCTCATATATATTCAAAATCCTATTAAGATCGGAAGACTGTATCATTGGCTGCCATAGGAACGATCGGTCGAAAATTAAGTTCTTTTATAAAAAACATTTTGTTTTTCAGGGTATCTAGACAAACTCGGCATTTATTAGTTGTACTATACTCCTCATATATATAAAATCCTATTAAGATCGGACCACTTATCATATAGCTGCTATAGAAACGATTGGCCGAATATTAAGTTCTTGTATAAAAAATCATTTTTTATTAAGATATCTTGACCAAACTCGGCATTTATTAGTTTTACTATAATCCTCATATATATTCAAAATCCTATTAGGATCGGACCACTATATCATATAGCTGCCATAGGAACGATTCGTCGAAAATTAAGGTCTTGTATGAAAAAAACATTTTTTTTTTAAGATATCGTGACCAAACTCGGCATTTATTAGTTTACTATAATCCTCATATATATTCAAAATTCTATTAAGATCGGACCACTATATCATATAGCTTCCATAGGAACGATTCGTCGAAAATTAAGTTCATGTATGAAAAAACATTTTGTTATTCAAGATATCTTGACCAAACTCGGCATTTATTGGTTTGCCTGTCATATATATTTTACCTCATATATATGCAAAACCCTTTCAAGATTGGAACACTATATCATTTAGCTGCCATAGGAACAATCGGTCGAAAATTAAGTTGTTGTATGAAAGAACATTTTGTTTATCAAGATATCTTGACCAAACTCGGTATTTATGAGTTTTACTGTACTCCTCATGTATATGTAAAATCCTATAAAGAGCTGACCACTATATCATATAGCTGCCATAGGAACGATCTGTTGAAAATTAAGTTGTTTGAAAATATATTCTATTTTTAAGATATCTTGACCAAACTCGGCATTTGTGAGTTTGACTATACTCCTCATGTATATGTAAAATCCTATAAAGAGCTGACCACTATATCATATAGCTGCCATAGGAACGATCGGTCGATAATTAAGTTCTTGTATGAAAAAACATTTGTTTTCAAGATATCTTGACCAAACTCGGCATTTATTAGTTTTACTATAATCCTCATATATTCAAAATCCTATTAAGATCGGAAGACTGTATCATATGGCTGCCATAGGAACGATCGGTCGAAAATTAAGTTCTTTTATAAAAAACATTTGTTTTTCAGGGTATCTAGACAAAACTCGGCATTAATTAGTTTTACTATACTCCTCATATATATGCAAAACCCTATTAAGAACGGACCACGATATCATATAGCTGCCATAGGAACGATCGGTCGAAAATTAAGTTCATGTATGAAAAAACATTTTGTTATTCAAGATATCTTGACCAAACTCGGCATTTGTTGGTTTGCCTATCATATATATTTTACCTCATATATATGCAAAACCCTTTTAAGATTGGAACACTATATTGTTTAGCTGCCATAGGAACGATCGGTCGAAAATTAAGTTCTTTTATGAAAAATATTTTGTTTTCAAGATATCTTGACCAAACTCGGCATTTATTCGTTTGCCTATCATATATATTTTACCTCATATACATGCAAAACCCTTTTAAGATTGGAACACTATATCATTTAGCTGCCATAGGAACGATCGGTCGAAAATTAAGTTCTTTTATAAAAACATTTTGTTTTTCAAGATATCTTTAACAAACTCGGCATTTATTAGTTGTACTATACTCTCATATATATAAAATCCTATTAAGATCGGACCACTATATCATATAGCTGACATAGGAACGATTGGTCGATAATTAAGTTCTTGTATGAAAAAAACATTTTGTTTTTCAAGATATCTTGACCAAACTCGGCATTTATTAGTTTTACTATAATCCGCATATATATTCAAAATCCTATTAGGATCGGACCACTATATCATATAGCTGCCATAGGAACGATTCGTCGAAAATTAAGGTCTTGTATGAAAAAAACATTTTTTTTTTAAGATATCGTGACCAAACTCGGCATTTATTAGTTTTACTATAATCCTCATATATATTCAAAATTCTATTAAGATCGGACCACTATATCATATAGCTTCCATAGGAACGATTCGTCGAAAATTAAGTTCATGTATGAAAAAACATTTTGTTATTCAAGATATCTTGACCAAACTCGGCATTTATTGGTTTGCCTGTCATATATTTTACCTCATATATATGCAAAACCCTTTCAAGATTGGAACACTATATCATTTAGCTGCCATAGGAACAATCGGTCGAAAATTAAGTTGTTGTATGAAAGAACATTTTGTTTATCAAGATATCTTGACCAAACTCGGTATTTATGAGTTTTACTGTACTCCTCATGTATATGTAAAATCCTATAAAGAGCTGACCACTATATCATATAGCTGCCATAGGAACGATCTGTTGAAAATTAAGTTGTTTGAAAATATATTCTATTTTTAAGATATCTTGACCAAACTCGGCATTTGTGAGTTTGACTATACTCCTCATGTATATGTAAAATCCTATAAAGAGCTGACCACTATATCATATAGCTGCCATAGGAACGATCGGTCGATAATTAAGTTCTTGTATGAAAAAACATTTTGTTTTTCAAGATATCTTGACCAAACTCGGCATTTATTAGTTTTACTATAATCCTCATATATATTAAAAATCCTATTAAGATCGGAAGACTGTATCATATGGCTGCCATAGGAACGATCGGTCGAAAATTAAGTTCTTTTATAAAAAACATTTTGTTTTTCAGGGTATCTAGACAAAACTCGGCATTAATTAGTTTTACTATACTCCTCATATATATGCAAAACCCTATTAAGAACGGACCACGATATCATATAGCTGCCATAGGAACGATCGGTCGAAAATTAAGTTCATGTATGAAAAAACATTTTGTTATTCAAGATATCTTGACCAAACTCGGCATTTGTTGGTTTGCCTATCATATATATTTTACCTCATATATATGCAAAACCCTTTTAAGATTGGAACATATTGTTTAGCTGCCATAGGAACGATCGGTCGAAATTAAGTTCTTTTATGAAAAATATTTTGTTTTTCAAGATATCTTGACCAAACTCGGCATTTATTCGTTTGCCTATCATATATATTTTACCTCATATACATGCAAAACCCTTTTAAGATTGGAACACTATATCATTTAGCTGCCATAGGAACGATCGGTCGAAAATTAAGTTCTTTTATAAAAACATTTTGTTTTTCAAGATATCTTTAACAAACTCGGCATTTATTAGTTGTACTATACTCCTCATATATATAAAATCCTATTAAGATCGGACCACTATATCATATAGCTGACATAGGAACGATTGGTCGATAATTAAGTTCTTGTATGAAAAAACATTTTGTTTTTCAAGATATCTTGACCAAACTCGGCATTTATTAGTTTTACTATAATCCGCATATATATCAAAATCCTATTAGGATCGGACCACTATATCATATAGCTGCCATAGGAACAATCGGTCGAAAATTAAGTTGTTGTATGAAAGAACATTTGTTTATCAAGATATCTTGACCAAACTCGGTATTTATGAGTTTTACTGTACTCCTCATGTATATGTAAAATCCTATAAAGAGCTGACCACTATATCATATAGCTGCCATAGGAACGATCTGTTGAAAATTAAGTTGTTGAAAATATATTCTATTTTCAAGATATCTTGACCAACTCGGCATTTGTGAGTTTGTCTGTACTCCTCATGTATATGTAAAATCCTATAAAGAGCTGACCACTATATCATATAGCTGCCATAGGAACGATCGGTCGATAATTAAGTTCTTGTATGAAAAAACATTTTGTTTTTCAAGATATCTTGACCAAACTCGGCATTTATTAGTTTTACTTTAATCCTCATATATATTCAAAATCCTATTAAGATCGGAAGACTGTATCATATGGCTGCATAGGAACGATCGGTCGAAAATTAAGTTCTTTTATAAAAAACATTTTGTTTTTCAGGGTATCTAGACAAACTCGGCATTAATTAGTTTTACTATACTCCTCATATATATGCAAAACCCTATTAAGAACGGACCACGATATCATATAGCTGCCATAGGAACGATCGGTCGAAAATTAAGTTCATGTATGAAAAAACATTTTGTTATTCAAGATATCTTGACCAAACTCGGCATTTGTTGGTTTGCCTATCATATATATTTTACCTCATATATATGCAAAACCCTTTTAAGATTGGAACACTATATTGTTTAGCTGCCATAGGAACGATCGGTCGAAAATTAAGTTCTTTTATGAAAAATATTTTGTTTTTCAAGATATCTTGACCAAACTCGGCATTTATTCGTTTGCCTATCATATATATTTTACCTCATATACATGCAAAACCCTTTTAAGATTGGAACACTATATCATTTAGCTAACATAGGAACGATCGGTCGAAAATTAAGTTCTTTTATAAAAAACATTTTGTTTTCAAGATATCTTAACAAACTCGGCATTTATTAGTTGTACTATACTCCTCATATATATAAAATCCTATTAAGATCGGACCACTATATCATATAGCTGACATAGGAACGATTGGTCGATAATTAAGTTCTTGTATGAAAAAACATTTTGTTTTTCAAGATATCTTGACCAAACTCGGCATTTATTAGTTTTACTATAATCCGCATATATATTCAAAATCCTATTAGGATCGGACCACTATATCATATAGCTGCCATAGGAACGATTCGTCGAAAATTAAGGTCTTGTATGAAAAAACATTTTTATTTTTAAGATATCTTGACCAAACTCGGCATTTATTAGTTTTACTATAATCCTCATATATATTCAAAATTCTATTAAGATCGGACCACTATATCATATAGCTTCCATAGGAACGATTCGTCGAAAATTAAGTTCATGTATGAAAAAACATTTGTTATTCAAGATATCTTGACCAAACTCGGCATTTATTGGTTTGCCTGTCATATATATTTTACCTCATATACATGCAAAACCCTTTTAAGATTGGAACACTATATCACTTAGCTGCCATAGGAACGATCGGTCGAAAATTAAGTTATTTTATAAAAAACATTTTGTTTTTCAAGATATCTTTAACAAACATTTATTAGTTGTACTATACTCCTCATATTTAATTCAAAATCCTATTAAGATCGGACCACTATATCATTCAGCTGCTATAGAAACGATTGGCCGAATATTAAGTTCTTGTATAAAAAATCATTTTTTATTGAGATATCTTGACCAAACTCGGCATTTATTAGTTTTACTATAATCCTCATATATATTCAAAATCCTATTAGGATCGGACCACTATATCATATAGCTGCCATAGGAACGATTCGTCGAAAATTAAGGTCTTGTATGAAAAAACATTTTGTTATTCAAGATATCTTGACCAAACTCGGCATTTATTGGTTTGCCTGTCATATATATTTTACCTCATATATATGCAAAACCCTTTCAAGATTGGAACACTATATCATTTAGCTGCCATAGGAACAATCGGTCGAAAATTAAGTTGTTGTATGAAAGAACATTTTGTTTATCAAGATATCTTGACCAAACTCGGTATTTATGAGTTTTACTGTACTCCTCATGTATATGTAAATCCTATAAAGAGCTGACCACTATATCATATAGCTGCCATAGGAACGATCTGTTGAAAATTAAGTTGTTTGAAAATATATTCTATTTTTAAGATATCTTGACCAAACTCGGCATATTAGTTTTACTATAATCCTCATGTATATGTAAAATCCTATAAAGAGCTGACCACTATATCATATAGCTGCCATAGGAACGATCTGTCGAAAATTAAGTTGTTGGATGAAAAACATTTTGTTTTTCAAGAAATCTTGACCAAACTCGGCATTAATGGTTTTACTATACTCCTAATACACATGCAAAATACCATTAAGATCGGACTACTATATCATATGGCTGCCATAGGAACAATCGGTCGAAAATTAAGTTGTTGTATGAAAGAACATTTTGTTTATCAAGATATCTTGACCAAACTCGGCAGTTGTTAGTTTAACTATACTCCTCATATATATGCAAAATCCTACTAAGACCGGACCACTATATCATAAAGCTGCCATAGGAACGATCGGTCGAAAATTAAGTTGTATGAAAAAACATTTTGTTTATCAAGATATCTTGACCAAACTAGGCATTAATTGGTTTTACTATACTGTTGATGTATATGCAAAATCCTATTAAGATCGGACTACTATATCATATAGCTGCCTTAGGAACGATCGGTCGAAAATTAAGTTGTTGTATGAAAAAACATTTTGTTTTTCAAGATATCTTGACCAAACTCGGCATTTATGAGTTTTACTATACTCCTCATGTATATCTAAAATCCTATAAAGATCTGACCACTATATCATATAGCTGCCATAGGAACAATCTGTCGAAAATTAAGTTGTTGGATGAAAAACATTTTGTTTTTCAAGATATCTTGACCAAACTCGGCATTAATTGGTTTTACTATACTCCTAATATACATGCAAAATACTATTAAGATCGGACTACCATATCATATGGCTGCCATAGGAACAATCGGTCGAAAATAAGTTGTTGTATGAAAGAACATTTTGTTTATCAAGATATCTTGACCAAACTCGGCATTAATTGGTTTTACTATACTCCTCATATAATTGCAAAATCCTATTAAGATCGGACCACTATATCTTATAGCTGCCATCGAAACGATCGGTCAAAAATTAAGTTGTTTGAAAAAATATTCTATTTTCAAGATATCTTGACCAAACTCGGCACTTGTTAGTTTTACTTTACTCCTCATATACATGCAAAATACTATTAAGATCGGACTACTATATCATAAGCTGCCATAGGAACGATCTGTCGAAAATTAAGTTGTTGTATGAAAAAACACTTTGTTTTCAAGATATCTTGACCAATCTCGGCATTAATTGGTTTTGCTATACTCCTCATATATTTGCGAAATCCTATTAAGATCTGACCACTATATCATATAGCTGTCATAGGAACGATCGGGTGAATTTTAAGTTGTTGTATAAAAATATATTCTATTTTCAAGATGTCTTGACCAAACTCGGCATATATGAGTTTTACTATACTCCTCATATATATGCGAAATCCTATTAGGATCTGACCACTATATCATATGGCTTCCATAGGAACGATCGGTCGAAAATAAAGTTGTTGTATGAAAGAACATTTTGTTTATCAAGATATCTTGACCAAACTCGGTATTTATGAGTTTTACTGTACTCCTCATGTATATGTAAAATCCTATAAAGAGCTGACCACTATATCATATAGCTGCCATAGGAACGATCTGTTGAAAATTAAGTTGTTTGAAAATATATTCTATTTTAAGATATCTTGACCAAACTCGGCATTTGTGAGTTTGACTGTACTCCTCATGTATATGTAAAATCCTATAAAGAGCTGACCACTATATCATATAGCTGCCATAGGAACGATCTGTCGAAAATTAAGTTGTTGGATGAAAAACATTTTGTTTTTCAAGAAATCTTGACCAAACTCCGCATTAATTGGTTTTACTATACTCCTAATACACATGCAAAATACCATTAAGATCGGACTACTATATCATATGGCTGCCATAGGAACAATCGGTCGAAAATTAAGTTGTTGTATGAAAGAACATTTGTTTATCAAGATATCTTGACCAAACTCGGCAGTTGTTAGTTTAACTATACTCCTCATATATATGCAAAATCCTACTAAGACCGGACCACTATATCATAAAGCTGCCATAGGAACGATCGGTCGAAAATTAAGTTGTATGAAAAAAACATTTGTTTATCAAGATATCTTGACCAAACTAGGCATTAATTGGTTTTACTATACTCTTGATGTATATGCAAAACCCTATTAAGATCGGACTACTATATCATATAGCTGCCTTAGGAACGATCGGTCGAAAATTAAGTTGTTGTATGAAAAAACATTTTGTTTTCAAGATATCTTGACCAAATCGGCATTTATGAGTTTTACTATACCTCATGTATATCTAAAATCCTATAAAGATCTGTCCACTATATCATATAGCTGCCATAGGAACAATCTGTCGAAAATTAAGTTGTTGGATGAAAAACATTTTGTTTTTCAAGAAATCTTGACCAAACTCCGCATTAATTGGTTTTACTATACTCCTAATACACATGCAAAATACCATTAAGATCGGACTACTATATCATATGGCTGCCATAGGAACAATCGGTCGAAAATTAAGTTGTTGTATGAAAGAACATTTTGTTTATCAAGATATCTTGACCAAACTCGGCAGTTGTTAGTTTAACTATACTCCTCATATATATGCAAAATCCTACTAAGACCGGACCACTATATCATAAAGCTGCCATAGGAACGATCGGTCGAAAATTAAGTTGTATGAAAAAACATTTTGTTTATCAAGATATCTTGACCAAACTAGGCATTAATTGGTTTTACTATACTCTTGATGTATATGCAAAACCCTATTAAGATCGGACTACTATATCATATAGCTGCCTTAGGAACGATCGGTCGAAAATTAAGTTGTTGTATGAAAAAACATTTTGTTTTTCAAGATATCTTGACAAACTCGGCATTTATGAGTTTTACTATACTCCTCATGTATATCTAAAATCTATAAAGATCTGACCACTATATCATATAGCTGCCATAGGAACAATCTGTCGAAAATTAAGTTGTTGGATGAAAAACATTTTGTTTTTCAAGAAATCTTGACCAAACTCGGCATTAATTGGTTTAACTATACTCCTAATATACATGCAAAATACTATTAAGATCGGACTACTATATCATGTGGCTGCCATAGAAACAATCGGTCGAAAATTAAGTTGTTGTATGAAAAACATTTTGTTTATCAAGATATCTTGACCAAACTCGGCAGTTGTTAGTTTTACTATACTCCTCATAGTATGCAAAATCCTATTAAGATCGGACCACTATATCATAAAGCTGCCATAGGAACGATCGGTCGAAAATTAAGTTGTTGTATGAAAAAACATTTTGTTTTTCAAGATATCTTGACCAAACTCGGCATTTATGAGTTTTACTATACTCCTCATGTATATCTAAAATCCTATAAAGATCTGACCACTATATCATATAGCTGCCATAGGAACAATCTGTCGAAAATTAAGTTGTGGATGAAAAACTTTTTGTTTTTCAAGATATCTTGACCAAACTCGGCATTAATTGGTTTTACTATACTCCTAATATACATGCAAAATACTATTAAGATCGGACTACCATATCATATGGCTGCCATAGGAACAATCGGTCGAAAATTAAGTTGTTGTATGAAAAAACATTTTGTTTATCAAGATATCTTGACCAAACTCGGCATTAATTGGTTTTACTATACTCCTCCTATAATTGCAAAATCCTATTAAGATCGGACCACTATATCTTATAGCTGCCATCGAAACGATCGGTCAAAAATTAAGTTGTTTGAAAAAATATTCTATTTTCAAGATATCTTGACCAAACTCGGCACTTGTTAGTTTTACTTTACTCCTCATATACATGCAAAATACTATTAAGATCGGACTACTATATCATAAGCTGCCATAAGAACGATCGGTCGAAAATTAAGTTGTTGTATGAAAAAACACTTTGTTTTTCAAGATATCTTGACCAATCTCGGCATTAATTGGTTTTGCTATACTCCTCATATATTTGCGAAATCCTATTAAGATCTGACCAGTATATCATATAGCTGTCATAGGAACGATCGGGTGAATTTTAAGTTGTTGTATAAAAATATATTCTATTTTCAAGATGTCTTGACCAAACTCGGCATATATGAGTTTTACTATACTCCTCATATATGCGAAATCCTATTAGGATCTGACCACTATATCATATGGCTTCCATAGGAACGATCGGTCGAAAATAAAGTTGTTGTATGAAAGAACATTTTGTTTATCAAGATATCTTGACCAAACTCGGCACTTGTTAGTTTTACTATACTCCTCATAGAAATGCGAAATCCTATTAAGATCGGACCACTATATCATATGGCTGCCATAGGAACAATCGGTCGAAAATTAAAGTGATTATGAAAAAACATTTTGTTTATCAAGATATCTTGATCAAACTCGGCATTAATTGGTTTTACTATACTCTCATGTATATGTAAAATCCTATTAAGATCGGACCACTATATCATATGGCCGCCATAGAAATGATCGGTCGAAAATTAAGTTGTTTTATGAAAAAACATTTTGTTTATCAAGATATCTTGACCAAACTCGGCAGTTGTTAGTTTTACTATATGCCCATATATATGCAAAATCCTATTAAGATCGGACCACTATATCATAAAGCTGCCATAGGAACGATCGGTCGAAAATTAAGTTGTTGTATGAAAAAACATTTTGTTTTTCAAGAAATCTTGACCAAACTCGGCATTAATTGGTTTTACTATACTCCTAATATACATGCAAAATACTATTAAGATCGGACTACTATATCATATGGCTGCCATAGGAACAATCGGTCGAAAATTAAGTTGTTGTATAAAAGAACATTTTGTTTATCAAGATATCTTGACCAAACTCGGCAGTTGTTAGTTTTACTATACTCCTCATATATATGCAAAATCCTATTAAGATCGGACCACTATATCATAAAGCTGCCATAGGAACGATCGGTCGAAAATTAAGTTGTATGAAAAAACATTTTGTTTTTCAAGATATCTTGACCAAACTTGGCATTAATTGGTTTTGCAATACTCCTTATATATATGCGAAATCCTATTAAGATCTGACCACTATATCATATGGCTGCCATAGGAACAATAGGTCGAAAATTAAGTTGTTGTATGAAAGAACATTTTGTTTATCAAGATATCTTGACCAAACTTGGCAGTTGTTAGTTTTACTATACTCCTCATATATATGCGAAATCCTATTAAGATCTGACCACTGTATCATATAGCTGCCATAGGAACGATCGGTCGAAAATTATTGTGTATGAAAAATCATTTTATTTTCAAGATATCTTGACCAAACTCGGCATTTATTAGTTTTACTATACTCCCATATATATGCAAAATCCTATTAAGATCGGACTACTATATCATATAGCTGCCATAGGAACGATCGGTAGAAAATTAAGTTGTTTTATGAAAAAACATTTGTTTATCAAGATATCTTGACCAAACTCGGCATTAATTGTTTTACTATACTCCTCATATAAATGCAAAATCCTATTAAGATCGGACCACTATATCATATAGCTGCCATAGAAACGATCGGTCAAAAATTAAGTGTTGTATGAAAAAATATTTGGTTTTCAAGATATCTTGACCAAACTCGGCATTTATGAGTTTTACTGTACTCCTCATGTATACGCTAAATCCTATAAAGAGCTGACCACCATATCATATAGCTGCCATAGGAACAATCGGTCGAAAATTAAGTTGTTGGATGAAAAAACATTTTGTTTTTCAAAAAATCTTGACCAAACTCGGCATTAATTGGTTTACTATACTCCTCATGTATATGTAAAATCCTATTAAGATCGGACCACTATATCATATGGCTGCCATAGAAATGATCGGTCGAAAATTAAGTTGTTTTATGAAAAAACATTTTGTTTATCAAGATATCTTGACCAAACTCGGCAGTTGTTAGTTTTACTATACTGCCCATATATATGCAAAATCCTATTAAGATCGGACCACTATATCATAAAGCTGCAATAGGAACGATCGGTCGAAAATTAAGTTGTTGTATGAAAAAAACATTTTGTTTATCAAGATATCTTGACCAAACTTGGCATTTATTAGTGTTACTATACTCTCATATATATGCGAAACCCTATTAAGATCTGACCACTATATCATTAAGCTACCATAGGAACGATCGGTCGAAAATTAGTTGTATGAAAAAACATTTTGTTTATTAAGATATCTTGACCAAACTTGGCATTAATTGGTTTGCTATACTCCTCATATATTTGCAAAATCCTATTAAGATCTGACCACTATATCATATGGCTGCCATAGGAACAATCGGTCGAAAATTAAGTTGTTGTATGAAAGAACATTTTGTTTATCAAGATATCTTGACCAAACTTGGCATTTATTAGTGTTACTATACTCCTCATATATATGCGAAACCTATTAAGATCGGACCACTATATCATATAGCTGCCATAGGAACGATCGGTCAAAAATTAAGTTGTTTGAAAAAATATTCTATTTTCAAGATATCTTGACCAAACTCGGCACTTGTTAGTTTTACTTTACTCCTCATATACATGCAAAATACTATTAAGATCGGACCACTATATCATAAGCTGCCATAGAACGATCGGTCAAAAATTAAGTTGTTGTATGAAAAAATATTCTGGTTTTCAAGATATCTTAACCAAACTCGGCATTTATGAGTTTTACTGTACTCCTCATGTATATGCTAAATCCTATAAAGAGATGACCACCAATTCATATAGCTGCCATAGGAACAATCGGCCGCAAATTAAGTTGTTGTATGAAAAAACATTTTGTTTTTCAAGATATCTTGACCAAACTCGGCATTTATGAGTTTTACTATACTCCTCATGTATATGTAAAATTCTATTAAGATCGGACCACTATATCATATGGCTGCCATAGCAGCGATCGGTCGAAAATTAAGTTGTTTTATAAAAAACATTTTGTTTATCAAGATATCTTGACTAAACTCGGCAGTTGTTAGTTACTATACTGCCATGTATATGCAAAAATCCTATTAAGATCGGACCACTATATCATAAAGCTGCCATAGGAACGATCGGTCGAAAATTAAGTTGTTTGAAAAAATATTCTATTTTAAGATATATTGACCAAACTCGGCATTTATTAGTTTTACTATACTCTACATGTATATGCAAAATCCTATAAAGATCTGACCACTATATCATATAGCTGCCATAGGAACGATCGGTCGAAAATTAAGTTGTTGTATGAAAAAACATTTTGTTTTTCAAGATATCTTGAACAAACTCGGCATTTATGAGTTTTACTATACTCCTCATGTATATGTAAAATCTTATAAAGAGCTGACCACTATATCATATAGCTGCCATAGGAACGATCTGTCAAAGTGTTAAGTTGTTGGATGAAAAACATTTTGTTTTTCAAGAAATCTTGACCAAACTCGGCATTAATTGGTTTAACTATACTCCTAATATACATGCAAAATACTATTAAGATCGGACTACTATATCATGAGGCTGCCATAGGAACAATCGGTCGAAAATTAAGTTGTTGTATGAAAGAACATTTTGTTATCAAGATATCTTGACCAAACTCGGCATTAATTGTTTTTACTATACTCCTCATATAATGCAAAATCCTATTAAGATCGGACCACTATATCATATAGCTGCCATAGAAACGATCGGTCAAAAATTAAGTTGTTTTTATGAAAAAACATTTTGTTTATCAAGATATCTTGACAAAACTCGGCAGTTGTTAGTTTTACTATACTGCCCATATATATGCAAAATCCTATTAAGATCGGATCACTATATCATAAAGCTGCCATAGGAACGATCGGTCGAAAATTAAGTTGTTGTATGAAAAAACATTTTGTTTATCAAGAAATCTTGACCAAACTCGGCATTAATTGGTTTTACTATACTCCTAATATACATGCAAAATACTATTAAGATCGGACTACTATATCATATGGCTGCCATAGGAACAATCGGTCGAAAATTAAGTTGTTGTATAAAAGAACATTTTGTTTATCAAGATATCTTGACCAAACTCGGCAGTTGTTAGTTTTACTATACTCCTCATATATATGCAAAATCCTATTAAGATCGGACCACTATATCATAAAGCTGCCATAGGAACGATCGGTCGAAAATTAAGTTGTATGAAAAAACATTTTGTTTTTCAAGATATCTTGACCAAACTTGGCATTAATTGGTTTTGCAATACTCCTTTATATATGCGAAATCCTATTAAGATCTGACCACTATATCATATGGCTGCCATAGGAACAATAGGTCGAAAATTAAGTTGTTGTATGAAAGAACATTTTGTTTATCAAGATATCTTGACCAAACTTGGCAGTTGTTAGTTTTACTATACTCCTCATATATATGCGAAATCCTATTAAGATCTGACCACTGTATCATATAGCTGCCATAGGAACGATCGGTCGAAAATTATGTGTATGAAAAATCATTTATTTTTCAAGATATCTTGACCAAACTCGGCATTTATTAGTTTTACTATACTCCTCATATATATGCAAAATCCTATTAAGATCGGACTACTATATCATATAGCTGCCATAGGAACGATCGGTAGAAAATTAAGTTGTTTTATGAAAAAACATTTTGTTTATCAAGATATCTTGACCAAACTCGGCATTAATTGTTTTTACTATACTCCTCATATAATGCAAAATCCTATTAAGATCGGACCACTATATCATATAGCTGCCATAGAAACGATCGGTCAAAAATTAAGTTGTTGTATGAAAAAATATTCTGGTTTTCAAGATATCTTGACCAAACTCGGCATTATGAGTTTTACTGTACTCCTCATGTATACGCTAAATCCTATAAAGAGCTGACCACCATATCATATAGCTGCCATAGGAACAATCGGTCGAAAATTAAGTTGTTGGATGAAAACATTTTGTTTTCAAAAAATCTTGACCAAACTCGGCATTAATTGGTTTTACTATACTCCTCATGATATGTAAAATCCTATTAAGATCGGACCACTATATCATATGGCTGCCATAGAAATGATCGGTCGAAAATTAAGTTGTTTTATGAAAAAACATTTTGTTATCAAGATATCTTGACCAAACTCGGCAGTTGTGTTTACTATACTGCCCATATATATGCAAAATCTATTAAGATCGGACCACTATATCATAAAGCTGCAATAGGAACGATCGGTCGAAAATTAAGTTGTTGTATGAAAAAACATTTGTTTATCAAGATATCTTGACCAAACTTGTCATTTATTAGTGTTACTATACTCCTCATATATATGCGAAACCCTATTAAGATCTGACCACTATATCATTAAGCTACCATAGGAACGATCGGTCGAAAATTTAGTTGTATGAAAAAACATTTGTTTATTAAGATATCTTGACCAAACTTGGCATTAATTGGTTTTGCTATACTCCTCATATATTTGCAAAATCTATTAAGATCTGACCACTATATCATATGGCTGCCATAGGAACAATCGGTCGAAAATTAAGTTGTTGTATGAAAGAACATTTTGTTTATCAAGATATCTTGACCAAACTTGGCATTTATTAGTGTTACTATACTCCTCATATATATGCGAAACCCTATTAAGATCGGACCACTATATCATATAGCTGCCATAGGAACGATCGGTCAAAAATTAAGTTGTTTGAAAAAATATTCTATTTTCAAGATATCTTGACCAAACTCGGCACTTGTTAGTTTTACTTTACTCCTCATATACATGCAAAATACTATTAAGATCGGACCACTATATCATAAGCTGCCATAGAACGATCGGTCAAAATTAAGTTGTTGTATGAAAAAATATTCTGGTTTTCAAGATATCTTAACCAAACTCGGCATTTATGAGTTTTACTGTACTCCTCATGTATATGCTAAATCCTATAAAGAGCTGACCACCAATTCATATAGCTGCCATAGGAACAATCGGCCGCAAATTAAGTTGTTGTATGAAAAACATTTGTTTTTCAAGATATCTTGACCAAACTCGGCATTTATGGTTTTACTATACTCCTCATGTATATGTAAAATTCTATTAAGATCGGACCACTATATCATATGGCTGCCATAGCAGCGATCGGTCGAAAATTAAGTTGTTTTATAAAAAAACATTTGTTTATCAAGATATCTTGACTAAACTCGGCAGTTGTTAGTTACTATACTGCCCATGTATATGCAAAATCCTATTAAGATCGGACCACTATATCATAAAGCTGCCATAGGAACGATCGGTCGAAAATTAAGTTGTTTGAAAAAATATTCTATTTTAAGATATATGACCAAACTCGGCATTATTAGTTTTACTATACTCTACATGTATATGCAAAATCCTATAAAGATCTGACCACTATATCATATAGCTGCCATAGGAACGATCGGTCGAAAATTAAGTTGTTGTATGAAAAAACATTTGTTTTTCAAGATATCTTGAACAAACTCGGCATTTATGAGTTTTACTATACTCCTCATGTATATGTAAAATCTTATAAAGAGCTGACCACTATATCATATAGCTGCCATAGGAACGATCTGTCAAAGTGTTAAGTTGTGGATGAAAAACATTTTGTTTTCAAGAAATCTTGACCAAACTCGGCATTAATTGGTTTAACTATACTCCTAATATACATGCAAAATACTATTAAGATCGGACTACTATATCATGTGGCTGCCATAGGAACAATCGGTCGAAAATTAAGTTGTTGTATGAAAGAACATTTGTTTATCAAGATATCTTGACCAAACTCGGCATTAATTGTTTTACTATACTCCTCATATAAATGCAAAATCCTATTAAGATCGGACCACTATATCATATAGCTGCCATAGAAACGATCGGTCAAAAATTAAGTGTTTTATGAAAAAACATTTTGTTTATCAAGATATCTTGACAAAACTCGGCAGTTGTTAGTTTTACTATACTGCCCATATATATGCAAAATCCTATTAAGATCGGACCACTATATCATAAAGCTGCCATAGGAACGATCGGTCGAAAATTAAGTTGTTGTATGAAAAAACATTTTGTTTATCAAGATATCTTGACCAAATCGGCATTTATGAGTTTTACTGTACTCCTCATGTATACGCTAAATCCTATAAAGAGCTGACCACCATATCATATAGCTGCCATAGGAACAATCGGTCGAAAATTAAGTTGTTGGATGAAAAACATTTTGTTTTTCAAAAAATCTTGATCAAACTCGGCATTAATTGGTTTTACTATACTCCTCATGTATATGTAAAATCCTATTAAGATCGGACCACTATATCATATGGCTGCCATAGAAACGATCGGTCGAAAATTAAGTTGTTTTATGAAAAAACATTTTGTTTATCAAGATATCTTGACCAAACTCGGCAGTTGTTAGTTTTACTATACTGCCCATATATATGCAAAATCCTATTAAGATCGGACCACTATATCATAAAGCTGCCATAGGAACGATCGGTCGAAAATTAAGTTGTTGTATGAAAAAACATTGTGTTTATCAAGATATCTTGACCAAACTTGGCATTTATTAGTGTTACTATACTCCTCATATATATGCGAAAGCCTATTAAGATGACCACTATATCATTAAGCTACCATAGGAACGATCGGTCGAAAATTTAGTTGTATGAAAAAACATTTGTTTATAAGATATCTGACCAAACTTGGCATTAATTGGTTTTGCTATACTCCTCATATATTTGCAAAATCCTATTAAGATCTGACCACTATATCATATGGCTGCCATAGGAACAATCGGTCGAAAATTAAGTTGTTGTATGAAAGAACATTTTGTTTATCAAGATATCTTGACCAAACTTGGCATTTATTAGTGTTACTATACTTCTCATATATATGCGAAACCCTATTAAGATCTGACCACTATATCATAAGCTACCATAGGAACGATCGGTCGAAAATTTAGTTGTATGAAAAAACATTTGTTTATAAGATATCTTGACCAAACTTGGCATTAATTGGTTTTGCTATACTCCTCATATTTGCAAAATCCTATAAAGATCTGACCACTATATCATATGGCTGCCATAGGAACAATCGGTCGAAAATTAAGTTGTTGTATGAAAGAACATTTTGTTTATCAAGATATCTTGACCAAACTTGGCATTTATTAGTGTTACTATACTCCTCATATATATGCGAAATCCTATTAGGATCTGACCACTATATCATATGGCTTCCATAGGAACGATCGATCGAAAATTAAGTTGTTGTATGAAAGAACATTTTGTTTATCAAGATATCTTGACCAAACTCGGCACTTGTAGTTTTACTATACTCCTCATAGAAATGCGAAATCCTATTAAGATCGGACCACTATATCATATGGCTGCCATAGGAACGATCGGTCGAAAATTAAAGTGTTTTATGAAAAAACATTTGGTTATCAAGATATCTTGAACAAACTCGGCATTAATTGGTTTTACTATACTCCTCATATAAATGCAAAATCCTATTAAAATCGGACCACTATATAATATGGCTGCCATAGGAACGATCGGTCGAAAATGAAGTTGTTTTATCGAAAAACATTTGTTTATCAAGATATCTTGACTAAACTCGGCATTAATTGGTTTTACTATACTCCTCATAGAAATGCGAAATCCTATTAAGATCGGACCACTATATCATATGGCTGCCATAGGAACGATCGGTCGAAAATTAAAGTGTTTTATGAAAAAAACATTCTATTTTCAAGATATCTTGACCAAACTCGGCACTTGTTAGTTTTACTTTACTCCTCATATACATGCAAAATACTATTAAGATCGGACCACTATATCATAAGCTGCCATAGAACGATCGGTCAAAAATTAAGTTGTTGTATGAAAAAATATTTGGTTTTCAAGATATCTTGACCAAACTCGGCATTTATGAGTTTTACTGTACTCCTCATGTATATGCTAAATCCTATAAAGAGCTGACCACCAATTCATATAGCTGCCATAGGAACAATCGGCCGCAAATTAAGTTGTTGTATGAAAAAAACATTTTGTTTTTCAAGATATCTTGACCAAACTCGGCATTTATGAGTTTTACTATACTCCTCATGTATTTGCAAAATCTATTAAGATCTGACCACTATATCATATGGCTGCCATAGGAACAATCGGTCGAAAATTAAGTTGTTGTATGAAAGAACATTTTGTTTATCAAGATATCTTGACCAAACTTGGCATTTATTAGTGTTACTATACTTCTCATATATATGCGAAACCCTATTAAGATCTGACCACTATATCATTAAGCTACCATAGGAACGATCGGTCGAAAATTTAGTTGTATGAAAACATTTTGTTTATTAAGATATCTTGACCAAACTTGGCATTAATTGGTTTTGCTATACTCCTCATATATTTGCAAAATCCTATAAAGATCTGACCACTATATCATATGGCTGCCATAGGAACAATCGGTCGAAAATTAAGTTGTTGTATGAAAGAACATTTTGTTTATCAAGATATCTTGACCAAACTTGGCATTTATTAGTGTTACTATACTCCTCATATATATGCGAAATCCTATTAGGATCTGACCACTATATCATATGGCTTCCATAGGAACGATCGATCGAAAATTAAGTTGTTGTATGAAAGAACATTTTGTTTATCAAGATATCTTGACCAAACTCGGCATTGTTAGTTTACTATACTCCTCATAGAAATGCGAAATCCTATTAAGATCGGACCACTATATCATATGGCTGCCATAGGAACGATCGGTCGAAAATTAAAGTGTTTATGAAAAAACATTTTGTTTATCAAGATATCTTGAACAAACTCGGCATTAATTGGTTTACTATACTCCTCATATAATGCAAAATCCTATTAAAATCGGACCACTATATAATATGGCTGCCATAGGAACGATCGGTCGAAAATGAAGTGTTTTATCGAAAAACATTTTGTTTATCAAGATATCTTGACTAAACTCGGCATTAATTGGTTTACTATACTCCTCATAGAAATGCGAAATCCTATTAAGATCGGACCACTATATCATATGGCTGCCATAGGAACGATCGGTCGAAAATTAAAGTGTTTTATGAAAAAACATTTTGTTTATCAAGATATCTTGAACAAACTTCGGCATTAATTGGTTTTACTACTCCTCATATAAATACAAAATCCTATTAAGATCGGACCACTATATCATATAGCTGCCATAGGAACGATCGGTCAAAAATTAAGTTGTTTGAAAAAATATTCTATTTTCAAGATATCTTGACCAAACTCGGCACTTGTTAGTTTTACTTTACTCCTCTATACATGCAAAATACTATTAAGATCGGACCACTATATCATAAGCTGCCATAGAACGATCGGTCAAAAATTAAGTTGTATGAAAAAATATTCTGGTTTTCAAGATATCTTGACCAAACTCGGCATTTATGAGTTTTACTGTACTCCTCATGTATATGCTAATCCTATAAAGAGCTGACCACCAATTCATATAGCTGCCATAGGAACAATCGGCCGCAAATTAAGTTGTTGTATGAAAAAACATTTGTTTTTCAAGATATCTTGACCAAACTCGGCATTTATGAGTTTTACTATACTCCTCATGTATATGTAAAATCCTATTAAGATCGGACCACTATATCATATGGCTGCCATAGGAGCGATCGGTCGAAAATTAAGTTGTTTTATAAAAAAACATTTTGTTTATCAAGATATCTGACTAAACTCGGCAGTTGTAGTTTTACTATACTGCCATGTATATGCAAAATCCTATTAAGATCGGACCACTATATCATAGCTGCCATAGGAACGATCGGTCGAAAATTAAGTTGTTTGAAAAAATATTCTATTTTTAAGATATATTGACCAAACTCGGCATTTATTAGTTTTACTATACTCTACATGTATATGCAAAATCCTATAAAGATCTGACCACTATATCATATAGCTGCATAGGAACGATCGGTCGAAAATTAAGTTGTTGTATGAAAAAACATTTTGTTTTTCAGATATCTTGAACAAACTCGGCATTTATGAGTTTTACTATACTCGCATGATCTGTCAAAGTGTTAAGTTGTTGGATGAAAAACATTTTGTTTTTCAAAGATATCTTGACCAAAATCGGCATTAATTGGTTTACTATACTCCTAATATACATGCAAAATACTATAAGATCGAGCTACTATATCATGTCGCTGCCATAGGAACAATCGGTCGAAAATTAAGTTGTTGTATGAAAAAACATTGTTTATCAAGATATCTAGACCAAACTCGGCAGTTGTTAGTTTTACTATACTCCTCATATGTATGCAAATCCTATTAAGATCGGACCATATCATAAAGCTGCCATAGGAACGATCGGTCGAAAATAAGTTGTTGTATGAAAGAACATTTTGTTATCAAGATATCTTGACCAAACTTGGCATTATTAGTGTTACTATACTCCTCATATATATGCGAAACCCTATTAAGAGATGACCACTATATCATTAAGCTACCATAGGACGATCGGTCGAAAATTTAGTTGTATGAAAAAAACATTTTGTTTATAAGATATCTTGACCAAACTTGGCATTAATTGGTTTTGCTATACTCACATATATTGCAAAATCCTTAAAGATCTGACCACTATATCATATGGCTGCCATAGGAACGATCGGTCGAAAAATGAAGTGTTTTATCGAAAAACATTTTGTTTATCAAGATATCTTGACTAAACTCGGCATTAATTGGTTTTACTATACTCCTCATAGAAATGCGAAATCCTATTAAGATCGGACCCTATATCATATGGCTGCCATAGGAACGATCGGTCGAAAATTAAGTTGTTGTATGAAAAAACATTTTGTTTATCAAGATATCTGAACAAACTCGGCATTAATTGGTTTTACTATACTCCTCATATAAATACACTATATCTATAGCTGCCATAGGAACGATCGGTCAAAAATAAGTTGTTTGAAAAAATATTCTATTTCAAGATATCTGAACAAACTCGGCACTTGTTAGTTTACTTTACTCTCATATACATGCAAAATACTATTAAGATCGGACCACTATATCATAAGCTGCCATAGAACGATCGGTCAAAAATTAAGTTGTTGTATGAAAAAATATTCTGGTTTTCAAGATATCTTGACCAAACTCGGCATTTATGAGTTTTACTGTACTCCTCATGTATATGCTAAATCCTATAAAGAGTGACCACCAATTCATATAGCTGCCATAGGAACAATCGGCCGCAAATTAAGTTGTTGTATGAAAAAACATTTTGTTTTTCAAGATATCTTGACCAAACTCGGAATTTATGAGTTTTACTATACTCCTCATGTATATGTAAAATTTATTAAGATCGGACCACTAATCATATGGCTGCCATAGGAGCGATCGGTCGAAAATTAAGTTGTTTTATAAAAAAA